>BGZK01000771.1:0-287612 GCA_005406025.1 Eumeta japonica
TTGTCTACACAGTCTCAAGTCTCTAGACCCAGTAGTTTGGGCCGTGTGTTAACATAAGTCAGGCTTTTTGTTTTGGAGACACAGATAAAGCTGTCAGTGCGGAGATCACATCGTGATATTTGACGTGAGTAGTCGGAGATGTTAAAATATCTATATGTTGTTTGATGGAAGAAAATACTTAAAATAAATAAATTATTACTTTATTAGTCTCTAAGTAGGGTTTTGATAAAATGTAACTTGTTTGACATGGATTTACCGAGTTTTACATTAAAAATCTTCAGGGATTTCGTGATACATACTAATTGATTACAAAATTATTGTATATTGAATCATTTTACGTCAAAATAAGTCTAAATGTAGTGTCAGGGCACATAGTATATTAGGTACGTACTATGTCATGAAAAAAACCCTAGCTGCTTTTCTTAAATAACAAATGCTGATATGATAAATCTAAAAGTTGTAAAGTATGCCAATTAGATAGATACATGTTTATTAACACCAGGAATATTGTTAACAGTTCAACAGAAAAAGTGTCACATATTTTCAGTTGGTGTCCATTCGGCACCCGCTGAAGGCTCTACAGGTGTTATTTATATTCGTTTTCATGACTTCAACCTGTTGATGTGGCCAGATTAGCTGTTGCCCTACGGAACTTTTTAACGATCAAAACAACGCATTTAATTTCGTAGACTGATAATTATAGCCTGAAAATGCGTAAGTACACAATTAGTTACATTATAATGTTCTGTTTTGATTCGTTATTGGAATCAAAACATAAAATTAGGGATTATTTAACTATGTTGTTATTTCTGGAAGTGTTTTCCTTGAACATTCCGTCCGGTTTTTACAAGCTTTTATTTACTTTTACCTGTCTCGATGTCTGTAAATAAATCTTGGAAGTGAATTTGCTGTTTCCGATTGAACTGAAATTTTGGATACATATGTAAATCGGATAACAATGTAATAACCTGGTGCCACCATTTTTTAGACAAAATTAATTGTTACAATGCCATTTTTGGTAAAAAAGTGAAATAAAGAAGAATTATATAACATAATAATAAAAAATCGATTTAGGGTTAAATATTAGTAAGACGCCAAAATAAAAAAAATAACTATATACTCAACTGTAATTTTTGAAGTTTGCAATCGTTTCATTTCAAAAATGTGGTAAATAGCATATATTAGTATCTAATTACAAAAGATTCAAATTAAGAAATAATTAATACAATCAGCTCAATGCAGTTAAATTTAATTAATTATTATGGTTACAGTAGTCTGGTTTGAGTTTCAAACGCATACCTTGAACGTGTACATGGTGTGGTTTGTGTACCAGTTGTTTGCGTGTGTGAGTTCTTACTGATTTTCTCTCTATTTAAGTTGAACTATTTTTGCCCAATGTGCATTGAGCACACTGAATACATTGCACAACTTGTAAATAAGACAGATTATAAGTAATAAGTTTGTTGGATTTATAAATATTGTCTTTTACATTCTATAAACTTATTTATTTGCATGAACTGTTTTTCTAAACATGAGGCCCACTGATGATAAGGACAATTTATCACACGCTGGCTTAAGAATTTTTTTATAGCATTATTAAAGGGCAAACGAGTATGCGACGCACCATATTTTAGGGTGGTCATCATCACCCACGGACACTCGCGACCCCAGAGGAGTGCGTTTCTGGCCGTGCTAATAGAAAGGAGAGGAGAGTCAGACAGAAGGAGGTCGTGGGGTAATGCAGAGAAGTAGACCACCGGAACTGTCACTTACTGGACGAAACATAATAGCGGGAATTGCTATTTCACGCCTGTATTCGGTGAGAGTGTGGTATTGTACGGATCAAGCCGGCCCATTTACGTGCTGCAGCCAAGTTGACTACAGCATGGCTCTACTACAAGAGCCTTTTCTATTTCCGTAAATCTTTCTTTGCTTTTTGGAAAAATGAAAAAACATTGTACGAGATTTGGCCCATGTGTAAGATGGATTACGAGTGCTAGCTTTTAAAAAACCTAAAATGGCTTTGCCGTTTCATGGTGTGCGGAAGAGCAGTGTTAAAGTATATGACTTCTCGATCATTTCCCCTTAACCTAGGGAAGAACATTAGACAAACAATAGTATACAGATCAGAATGGACTGCTTTCTATCGTTCAAGTGGGATCGTGCCGACTGGACCAGCCCATGAGATAGAAAAACACAATTGCATTTTAACCATGCTTCTTACGCACTTTAATTTTGACGCTTGGTTGTGGCATTCCCACACCCACCCATAAGCCCATTGTCCTCTTCCTAGATCGTAACATGAACCCATATTTTGATTCTTATTATGATCTCATAAAACAGCATTTGATCATATGTCAATATACTTTAACAAAGTGTCTTTTGCGCCAATCGAGGCGAACCTGTTTTTGTATTAAGATGAGTTCATAAGATATCTACCAATAACAGTTGTTTAACTTTTGAGCGTTCGCATAGATTTACTAGATTTGTCTTCTATCGATCCCAAATAACCTCGAATCTCGTCGTAGATGACGTAGGGCGGGTCTTTAATTAGCTCCCTGACAAAAGCTATATATTTTGTGTGATCGCAATTAAGCGCCAATCGTCACAAAATGATCATCATCATAGAGAGAAACGATTAAATTGGACATACTCATACCTCAGTGCTCAGATGAGGTGCTGGTGTGAAATCAATTTCAGTTATACTACTGAAAAAGAACCTCGAATTGCAATAAAATTCTGACAAGGAAGATATAATATTCGAAATTCTAAAATTTAAAACCAAACAGTAATGCAAAACTTTTACTGCGGCAACATCATCTATATGTAAAAGATATTTTTTTCCTTATAGTACAAATTCAATCAGAATATTGATGTAAATTAAAGTAAAAGTTATTTTTGGCAATACGATTTACTTAAGAATATGCAGAAATTCTGTCTTATGAAAAACTTAATAAATGTCTCAAGGCAGTGGCCTGAACAAACAAGATACGGCAGTAAATCACACGGCGCGCCTATTTAGCCGTCGCGCGGCTATCATTTTTCATTGTGAAAAATAAAACGTATTTTCTTTCCATTATTCTTTTGGTGAGGTGAAATATTTCTACTTCATTGATATTGACTATAATTCGAAGTTACTTAGCAACGATCTCGGCTATAAAAGTGGTTAATATATTTTCGTGACGTGATCTAAATTTAATAATGTGATGAATAAACGATGTCACGAGAACATGCAACAGACATCGTTAAATATGATATGAAATGTCCATTTTAGGGCCACTTCCCTTTTGAAAGACCGGCAACGCACCAGTTGCCTGGGGTCGCAGATATCCATGGGAAGGGGTGACCGGCTAGTCTCTGGCGGCTTGAATGCTTATTTGCATCTTAACAGTCCTGTAAAAAATAGGGTTCAGTAACCAAAAAAAAAAAGAAATCAGTACAGCGTGGTCTTCCCCGCATTCTTTATGTCACAGTCTTCTAACATAGCCACTCTTTCGACTAATCATTATAAATTATACAAGCAGACGTTTTATGTAAGCGGCCATACAATTATATGTAAACGAATCATAAAGAAATTCGAGTAAAATTTACGTAAATCAAAATGAGGATTAAAAAATTTTGTGGCACATTTTCATATAAGATTTTGGATAGTTATTTACAAATATATTGAAGATTTTTAAGGTAGTTTTTCTTTGAATGTATGATTAGCTTTCAAATCTTTTTGAATTCGTTATTTAGAATGTTTTGATGCTTTGAACCAAAAAATGGTCACTCAAATGGAACTGCCACAAAAAATTTTTGTCATACATAAATTTCATATTGAAAAATGATTAGTAGTTTTCTGCGTAGTTGAAATAATTAAGTGCTACTTGTAATAATTAACATTTAAAAGATTTTCTCGTTTTCCGCTCGGAGCACTTTAAACCCGATGCCCTTCTAGAAGTTGGGCTTATCCCGAGGGCGATCGCGCCCGTAAGTTCGTCCTTTGTCATCTTATCAGCGGTATTATATCCAGTAACAAAGGTGGGATTACTGCGGCGCAGTCGTGGCGCCCCCGGCCGGCCGGGCCCCGCTGAGCGCTTACCTTTCAATAGAAAACGATTCTACGAATAAAACAAACCGCCTCTGTTTTCCTTGAGGTTTTTCCTTTCGTGTTTCCTATATGGCGCCCTCGACCCGCCCTCTGCCGTACGCCGATCGTAAATATTGGTTCCGATAAATGGCCGTATGCCGATATACATTTGATGTTTCACTTCATTTTTTCCTTTTTGTGATTTTCTACGATATGTTAAAATTTTGGATACATTCCTAGTTGTAGATTAAACTTTTGTAATTTACTCAGTAAATAGTCACTGTTAAAGTATAATTAAACCCAAAAGTATATTGACATTAAATTGGCGCCAAAATTTTATTTATAAGATGGAAGACCTCGGATCTTAACCACTACACGCCAGTCTACTGCGAATTACAGTTTAATGGCCGTCGTGACCAGTGCGTTGACAATGTCCAGGACAGACAACCTGCTCCCCGACTAATGAAGCAAGTTTAATTTGATATGAATTAAAAAAAAAGCTGATGAATTGAGTCGTCCTCCTCGGTCCTTCATCATCCGCGATCATTGTAAACCTGTTATCAAAAATCAAGCACGATTGAATATAATGCTATTAGAAAGTACTAACTAAAATGGCTGCTATTAAAAATGTCGAGACAACCTCCATATAAATTTGCTCGAACTCCAGCACAATTTAATTTTACGCCGTAGTTAGTTTAATCCGACGTGTCTCGAGCGGAGGTACGCACGGGTATCGCCGGCGCACGCGAGGTGGACGCGCAACAGGCCGAGGCCACAAGCCACCAGTAGGTATACCAATAATACATTAAAATATTTGTAAATCACTTTGACGAAATAAAAAATTTGGTTCAGTTTTTAAGGTAAGCATAACTGTTCGAAACGTTTCCTAGTGATAGAGTAAATACAATGTGCTTACTACCCCGCTGTAACCATAATGTTTAACTGTATAATTATGTACTGTAATAGAATATTGTCAGCGATCCATACATTTTTGGAGTTTACTCCTTAAGAATCGATTTCATATTTAGGCCCGGGGTATGGAATTTTATGGGAGTAAAATCAAGTGTTATATAAATGACGTTACGCTATCGTCATGGTTACTGAAATAAATTAATCGCCATGATTACTGTTAACATTTCAATCAATCAGAATGTAACAAATATAATAGATTTTCTCCACGAATCATTGTTAGTGTATACAGAAGGGGGTTCAAAATTATTGAAGAAACGTTACCATGAACTTCCACTTATACTTGGTGGAGATTTTAATATTGATTTTAATAAAGAAAATGGTTTCCGTTTAGTACAATTTCTGAAAGATGAACTGAACTTAGATTTAATTTCTGTCAGAACACTAGGGACAACTAGATATGGTATAACTATTGATGCGATGTTTTCACGATTTATCACACATGTATTTTCCGACATTCATGTATCATATTTTATTTACCATAAACCAATTGTTTCAGTGTTTAATGATACCGCTATTGTTCCTGTGATAAACATTACGCAAGATAACGTCAATGATAGAGAAAATCAATCTTACTAGAAATTTTATTGTATAACATAATTATTTTCAATATTTTCTTAAAAGACGAATTAATTGTTTTACTATTAACATAAATAAATGAATGAATTGTGTATTATGCTTTGAATAATATAATAGATGCTTTCATTTACCATTATACTAATCTATATGTACGATATCATCTTAAAGCAGTAAACTGCATTCGTGCGTCGGAGCTGACACACTTTTGTGTGCAAAGTTTTCACTTAATGTTTTATGGAAAAAATAGCCATTTTATATGTTTTTTTATGGGCAATATTAAGTTTATTGTTCCTAAATCTAAAATTAATTCTTTTAGATTTTGTGAGAATCTATTCAATTTTTAAAAATACATATCATTGTTTCTATTCTTATTCCTGTACTGACATAAATAAAAGACCAAAGAAATTCGGGTTTATTTTATTTTTCCTTCTTTTACGAATAGGCATATTTTATTATAGATTTTTTCCGAAGCTCACTTGATAAAAACTGGTCAGGGACTACTGATTTGGATCAAACATTGCAAGTAAATTTTAACTACCTCTTGTCACCGGGGCATACTAGAGTTCTGCGCAAGGGGGTATATGGATCGGGTGACTGTATACGGTAAGGTAACTGCGATTCGGTTTGATGGAGGCGGCTACGGGAGCTTTA
The DNA here is from genome assembly GCA_005406025.1 of Eumeta japonica. NCBI lineage: Eukaryota > Metazoa > Arthropoda > Insecta > Lepidoptera > Psychidae > Eumeta > Eumeta japonica. The sequence goes on from BGZK01000771.1 coordinate 6,272, forward strand.
CAATGGCCAACATAAACGTAAAGAGTAACTGTGCTCGGGTAACTCGGTTATTACTTATTACTTGATTTGCTTTGTGCCAAGCTTTTGGGCAGACCCCTAGTGTGGGTGTACTGTAATGAAGTGATACAATCTGATTCATTATTTATTCGCTGGAGGGATAGTTAGAAAGTGATTTGTGTTTACTTTAAACTCGGTAAAGTAAACACAAACAGATGTGATAACGTCTTATAAATCGATGAACGCCGGCTGCACGCACGAAAAAGCGTGACTCATTGTCGCGTTTCGCCTGAGCAGAGCGTGCAAACGAGAGCGCGCAACAATAGAGAGGCACGATTGGCCTAAGCGCTCGGCTTGTGACGCATCTATCTCTTTACTGTATAATTTAAGTAGAAAAATATTTCAATTAACGAATGCAAATAAATGTCATTTTCAATTAACTCCTTCTTTATATTATACAAAATAATGATAACTCGGTGATAATAATTCAATTCAATTCATTTAAAAAATGCAATTTTTCATCAATGTTTTCTTATGACATTATCACGTAAAATTATCGTCCGTAAACCGACTTTACAGACAACCAATTTTTTACGTTTGTATTAAATATCGTCCATTAGTTATTATTATGGTCTACAACTTAAATGTGCTAATAACAATTGACTCCTATATTTATATGGTTTTAATATGCACTTATTTGAATATATATATACATAATAAAACTGTAACTGACCGATGTATGCGGTTGGGAAATATTTATGAAAAGCTAATGTGGGAGGTCTTATATTGTAATAAAAGCTAAAACAAACATTCATAGAATTTATTCTATCTGTTATTTTTTCGCGTGTCACGCAAAAATAATTGCATGGACTTAAATGTAATCTTAAATGAAATTACTACAGTGAATATGGAGGGTGCTTAAGTACTTCGAAGCCAGCGTCTCAAATTGCAGTTATAGCAACGGCGAATCTATGAGCTGCGGCATTATTTTGATGGAACAAAACATTTTTTGTTAGTATGCCTCACCGTTTTTTTCAAATTATCATATGATTTTTTTTTTAATTTTCTGCGTGAAAACAGCCCCTAACTGTAGCTTTATGGTAGAGATATTCCATCATGACTATCCTTTTACTACACCAAAAAAGAGCCCATGGTTTTTCCGGCAGAACTATTTGCCTTTTTCTTAGATATCGGAGATGATAGTCTTTCATAGACAGTAGTTTTGTTTTTGGATCGTAAATGGTGAAGAAAAGTTTTATTTAGAGTTGTAAACTGAGCCAAAATACTATCGGCATCGTTTTATAATTCTAAAGAAGCTCCATGTTCAGCTTGGTTTATTTATGTGCATCGGTATAACCATTTTAGGAACCCAGCTCGAAGCTATTTTTTTCATCCCTAAACGTTCGTGTAACATGCTAAGCAGACTACCCGTCAAAAATCTATATTTCTTCGGTTATAAAACGTACCGTGACACTACGATATACTAAAACTATTTTTTTGACTTTTTACCATTTCTTTGGTCAGTACCGTCGTTGACCGACCCGAGCGGGAATCATTTTTGGTGGATGTGCGTCAACGTTTTGTATTCGACAGACTAACGGAAAACCATAAAATGTGGTGGAGCATTTACTCCTAAATTATTCTGAAATTATTTACTCGTTCTGTAGTGAAATTTTTCAAACACAGATACTACATAACCACGCACAATTATTTTTTTTCCATTTCAACAACACATTACGACAGACTCCAAACAAAAGATTTCTATTTTAAAAAACCAAAAATATCTACAATATTTTCTTTTTTTAAATCTAATCAACAGCTTTATTCCAGTATAATAACCAGTATTTACTTTTTTTATTGCAAGCAGTTTGTGCCTCTTTTTGGTTTATAGTGAACGCCTCTCGTATGGTGACAAACCAATAAACGAAAAATGACAATTATTCAAACTGACAGATAGACAATGTTGCCAAAATAATCTTGGATGTTCATAAATGACGTTGAATCAAATCAATGTGGATATTTTAACATAAACCAAATTTTAAGAAGAACAGTCAGACAGACACAAGAGTAACCGCATAAGAGTTTCGATTTTCCATTAGATATATGAAACCCTAAAAATATTGAAACTTAAGGAATGGAACGAGAAAATTTATGCTGCTCAATAAACTGTTATAAATATAGTACTAGTAGTAAATAATAAACAACGACGGGGCGGGTGGGGAGAAGAGCGGGCGGCGCGCGAGCGTTCCTACTTATAAATTTAATACCCGAAACAGCCATCGCTACGAGCCCTAAGCTCCCCGAAGCCTCGCTGCTGAAAGCATTTCGCAATTCATGATTTTACCAGACAGCCTTAGTCGGAATGAACGATTATAGCGACAGGAGAGAAATTCAATGGGGGCTTATGTTTTACAATCGCGTGACCAATAATTAGTAATACATATAAAAAACAATGGTTATTCTTGAAATTCCACTACTAAACCCCGGCGATGTTAACTAAATGTAAAATAAATTGTTGGAACGAAGTTCCTTATCGCACGATACGCTGCGAAGAGCTAGACAACAAAAAATAACATTTTGTAAGCGTTAACATGGTATAAGATAATTGGAGTAAAGCACAATAATTTCCGCCCGAGATTCAGTTGTACGACTTAGCTCAGCTGTTTAAAATAAGGACGCGCGCATGGGGTGCCCGGGTTTAAATCTTTCCTAGCATTTGTTTTTATTTATTTATTTATTACTTTTTAATTAATTTCATTTTTATTTTACTATAATTAATAATAGTTTTATATTAAGAGCAATTATGCACTAATAATATTAATACGTAACTTCAAAGAGAACAGAATAGTTTTGGAGAACTTCAAAAAATATTATTTGCTGGAACATTTTATTTGCAAACACAAATAAAGAAAAATCTACACAAAAAGAAAAACACGATTAACTGTATCGAAATTTTGTAATGAAAAATTTTCCAAGGTTTTAAATATCGTTATATTCTCTCAGCATTTCGCCTTTTAACAAGAAATAATGTTTGAATGTTTTATACTTTTTATGCATGCAAATGATACATTACTTTTACAGCAGTATCGTCTATGTACAAATTATGTCATTTATTTAATGACTATTAAACATTTTAATTAGCTTTCTCAAGCTCAAACCTTTTTGAATGTTCAATCGAACACGTTTGCGAATTACTTTTTAATCGTTTAAGTTTAACTACAACCAAAAACTGTGCAGCTCGGTAGGTACCAACTTCGGGATTTTCCTCAAATAATGTCAAAATGTTCTCTTGTAGTTTAATATTAATGATATTTACGCCTTGATCTGCGGAAATCGGAGGTTTAAATTGCCTAAAATCTCAGAGACGCTGGGTCACACTCAAATGAGTGTTCCAATTTACACTCATTCCGAACCGTTCACTAGACACGTACTGCTTCTGAAACGCTGTCATCGCTCATTCGAAGTGTCCTCTCCATTTCCGTGTATTCGACGTTAGAATATCGGTGCGCCATCATTGAAGTGTAGCAAACCGATAAAACAGGTCGACGCGACAATAAGATATTCGAGCGTGGCGCTAGGCACGTGCTTTTTAAAAAGTGATAGTGAATTCCTTGTGCGCGCGAATGAACAGGACAACGCGCAGCGAGCGACGGCGACGGCACTTTAATGTTGCGGCGCCGCTGTCTGCTAGTATCAATCAAATTTTATCAAATTTTCGAAATTTTATAAGCTAAAATTAATCAAAATAAAATACAAAATATGCAAAATTGAATGATTTACTTATAAGGACAATTTTTTTTCTACTTTATAGTTAAAATTACCTTGTTTATAACATGTAGGCAATATCAGTGATTTCAAATATTTGACGTAATATTTGAAATCACTGATACAGTACAAAGCGACCTATTATTTATGTTAGTACTTTTTGATGAGAATAACGAAACAATGAAATATTTAAATAATAAAAAGACGAGCCGAGTTTCTAAATTCTCAGAGATCTTTCGATCTTTCGAACAAATTCCAAGAAACTGTAATAGTAATATCTTTTCGCGTCTCATTATTCTACCGAAGTTCAATTGAACAGACGTGACTTCCGTCGGCGGCGGATGGCTGAAGGGGCTGCACGAGAAAATGAAATTACAGTAAAATCATAGAATACAAGATGACGAAGCTCGCGCGACTACGCGGGATGAAGTTGTGAAGTTAAAATAAAGCTTTCATGCTCTCGCTACTTACCAATATTATCGTCATATAAAAATAGATACAGAATATACATGAATTTAAAATAATATTAATGCGAATCTAAGATTGAAAAAAATTGTAAATTCAATTTCAAATTGTTTTTATTTCTCAGGTTATTATTAACGCTTGAAACACGTCACAATTTTTTATAAAATATATATTTTGCTACTCTACCACCCGTTTAGAAAGCATTTTTAGGTACTTTTTCCTTTAGGAGAACAAGCAAGAAACTTAAGGGTAACTTTCTTTAAAATTTAAGTATGTTACGCAACCATAAAAATCCCTAAAAATTTGAGTTCTTAATATTATCTCTAAGGTAGTCCACTTTTCTACCAATTTTTAAGGAAATAATTTTATTTTTGTTGTATGAAATTTTGTAGTTGATGAATAATAAATCTGTAACAGAGATATAAATATTTAATAATTAGCTATAAATTTAAGTTCACCATCGTATCATTCGCTCAACCTTCAGCCAGTCGCAATGACCGAAAGGGACAAGTCCCGATAGGAGCCGAAGGGAGCATAATGAAACGAGCGTAATTATAAGAGCGGAGCGTAAATTCTAGTTTGGATTAAGAGTGATGGGAGTGTGGAACCAGACGGTACTCGTGCAACCTTTAGCTATAATAAAACGGAGTCGGGTTAGGTATAGTGTGACAAAAACTATAATGAGAAGGGTAAGTTTTTTCGGCTTCTCTTTCATTATTTGTTGCTTTTTCTTGATGCAGGTTTCTATGTCCATTTCTGGGAGTTGGAAATGTTCACCTGCAGTCTTTTTAATTTGTACTGTGCTCTGTGCTAATACGGTTTGTTTTTCTTGATTCCTGCTGTAATAAAACTCGTGTCTTCTTTAAGCGCGTCTCTCAAGTGTCAATGGCTTTCTGTTATAGAAAATCTTAAAGCATAATATATTAGATGGTGTTGAGCTCTTACAAGAAATCCTTCCTAATTTTTTCCCTTAATATTTTATTCTTTATTTTCTTTGCTAGTGAAAAATTTTTTTTGTCCATCTAGAAGTTGCCAAAGTTCATTTTTATAGAAAATTGGAGGTCCTACAAAAAAAAGTTTCTTGTGATATTTAACTAAGTTTATTGGTGCAAAACATATGCGAGGTCAAAGTTTAATTTATAAAAAAATATTAATATTGTCAAGTTTCGTACGTGTACATAATAAATAATTAAAAATGAGATATATTACATAATATTTGTAGGTTATTTTATTTATGGTCAATTTATGTAATTATAATGATTTTTTGATATACTGACTAAGAAATATTTTTTACAAACACAAAATTGAATATCTCTTCTTTTGGGATCTTATGAAAAAATGATAAGAGTAAACTTATATGCAGGTGACACGAAAATTTTACACTATGAAGTTTCCGCCAGCGGCTTAGCGAGTAACTTCAGTAACCTTCTTACACTCGTGTGTAAGTACATAAACTAGTTTTTTTAATACAAAGTTTGATAAACTTTATAAATCAATTCCCATATTTTAATTATCGAACTTTTCTGTCCATTACCAATTTTGTTTATATTATGACTAGTAGAGTGACGATTGATGGTGTCAGTGATATAAAAGATTATGACAATTGTGCAAGGATTACTATATGAATATCTGTAGTCTGTCTGCCCTTTTGGGAAATAGGCGTGAGTTTATAGTAATAAAAATAACAATATTTTTTAATATATTCAGTATCCTTATTAAATTCATACATACAGGATCCTCTAAATGAATTCATGGCTTTATGTAATCTACAAACATGTAAACACAATTCATTTTTATTTGATGTCGTGAATTCATGGCGGTCAATGATTATTAATTATCATTGGAATATTTCTAAATTTTTAATTACCATGCTTGTGTAAATTGGGATGTCAGAATTATTATTCGAATTTCTTTAAACTTAGTCGCTAGAGATATTCTATATAAATTCCAGCATATAAATGACCCGAATAGCTCGCTTTTGTAGCACGAATACGCTATCAATATCTGCGGTATGTCTTCAGAACGAGACACCGTATGAGATCAGGTTAGGATTTGTAGTTTGAATATCTGACAATTTTCTCCTCTTATTAACTGCATATTGCATATACAATAGACCTAAGTCTCTTTCCTAGTATAGTGATAGGCGGACCCCGTTGAAGCCTGTTGCAGCATCAGCAAATTTGAATTTCTCATTTCCTAATAGAATAGTAACAGAACTTCATAGAATACATGGATATGTTAATTGAAATTTTACTCATTTAATTTTCTTTGTATTGAAAAATAATTTATTTATAGTAAACCACTCTTATGATGTGTTGATGACATTGTTCACATCGTCGTAGGAGGTTTGTTGTATTTTTATTTCAAATAACAACTAATCGTAATCTGCAAACAGCATAGCATATTTTTAATTGACAATAGCTTCGTTTTAAATTAACAAATTAGTAATTATGTGGTCAGGTTAGTCTTAGATGAACAACACACTCGTGTACTTCGTATAAGCTCATGTTTTGAATTTGATATATGATTCACAGCTCAAGAGCTGCTCATCGGTTGACGAACACTATTCGATCCTACGGCAGCTTCTAAATTTTTCATGTTAGTCTCCTCATTACATTGAGTCCTGTCCCTCTCTTAATCCATGTACTACATCTTAAAAATGAAATATAGATCTGATATAACATAAAGCATATTCTTACAAGTATGCAAACAGCCACACATAAGCGCGCACAAATCCATACATAAGTACGCGTACATCCATACACAAATATAGACACACCCGTATAAAAGTAGGTATACACTCATGTAGACTATTCACTAAAAAGTCCAATAAATAATCGAAACATGTTGAAATAAAACTCTTACTAGCGGTAAGAGAACAGCTACAAGCGGGCCCTCGTTAAACCCGGCGCTACTTCCGCTGCTAAAATTCATGACCACGCCTAAAATAACCTTGGATTTCTGCGTAAATGTGCGTTGAATCGTGTTATCGATTACATTGGAATTCATTTGAATTTGTTTTAAATGAAGTTATATTGTATGATTTCTTTTCGTTATTTTTATATTTTAAAAATGAATTGTTTTTCAGTATCCAAACGATATCTCCCTACAGGCAAATAGGCAAGTTATTGTAGAAGCATTCAAAAAATTATAATTTAGCATTAAAAGTTGACAAATGGAAATAAGGTTTAAAGAAGTGTACACGAAATATTTTTTTAAAAACAAAAATAAAAACTTGGTCTATTTTCCCGTAGCTTTATACGTTAAGCAAATTATTTATAAAAAAAAAATATAAATAAAACCTTTGATAAAAAAAACAATGTAGTTTTGATGATGTCTGTCACTTATATATACTTTTTAATACGTACTTAATTTGTTTTATTAAATTATACCACAATAATTTACAAATAATATTTTTATTAACTACAAAAGATAACTATAAAATTAACCAAATATTATGCAATTTTATTACATATGTATTTACAAAGACTGAAGTTGTTGATGGAGTCGTGCCAACTAAAGATATGGCAGATATGTCATATCTCAGCGTCTATCAGTGCTTTATTAACTAAAACAATATTTCATATATTGTATTGTTTTAACGGATTTAAGTCTCGAGTCTGGTTGATTCTCGTATTAACTGATTTTGTTACGGAATTCCGAAAATGAGTTATTTAAGTAAATCTAACAAAATTATTTTGTTTAAAGATTTTTTAGCATATTTATGTGATCTAAATTTATAAGGATATACTGATGCCAGTCGTAACAGGTATCAGTCGTAACATCGACTTAGAACTAAACATTACTGGAGCCAAAATTATGATAAATAGAGAGAAACAACCGATCGCAATTGATTACAAACCATTAGAATATGTACAAGAATACACCTACCTCGACAAACAAATATCTTTAAAAAAAACCGGACGTATAGATGAATTAAACAGAAGTATAACCTTAACATGTAAATAATTTTGGAGTTATAAGGTATTTTAAAGTCAAATCTACTAACTAACCTAAAGTCTACGGTTCACGATTCCAGCCTACTGCCCTGTCTATGCATGCCATAGCATGGATTTATAATGGAAAAACTGAAAGAAAAATACAAACATGTCAAAGAGCTATGGAAAGGAGCATTCTAAACCTAAAGCCCATAGATAAACAAAGAAACTCAGATATAAGAAGAGACGAACGAAGATAAAGATGCTCTAAAATAAAAAACTTCTTTTTTTTTTTTTCTGTAACCTGGCGATCTGTGTTAACACAATGAGCCATTCAGTTGGGGTTTATTATGTCTTTATTAGCAGAGGGTCTTTTCTCGAATCCCATCATCAGCTGTGATCAAATCTGACGGCCAGCGTAGGGACACTATGCCGCTTCAATCTGAAGTGGGAAACACTTCCTGCACCTGTAAGGTTTAATGCTAGTTCATTAACGTGGGTCGATATTCTCATCTGGTAGTTTTGCTATGTTTAGCAATCTCCTGTTTGACTGTGTTCATTCTTAGATCCTGATGAATGTATTTGTTGCTCACGTAGTAGGGTATGTCTAGCATGGTTCTAAGTGTTTTACTCTGGAATCTTTCTAGAATCTCTATGTTGCTATTGCTAGCAGTGCCCACAACTGGATCCCATAGGTCCAGATTGGTTTAAGGATCGTCTTATAAATAGCTATTTTGCTTTCGTGTGAGAGGTTAGATTTACGCCCCATCAACCAATACATTGATCTAAGTTGCGTATCTAGTTGTTTGCGCTTGGTCCAGATGTGCTTTCTCCAGGTGAGTCTACGATCAAGATGCATGCCCAGGTATTTGGCATCTTCCGATTGGGGGATTTCTTCGTTATGGAGTTTTATTGGTGGACAGGTCTCTCTTCTGAGGGTGAATGTTACGTGAACAGATTTTCCTTGGTTAACTCTAATACGCCATTTATCCAGCCAGTTCTCCACTTTAAAGACGTGAGCTTGTAGTTTGGCCGATGCTGTACTAGAATCTTTATCGAACGACAGTAGAGCTGTGTCATCTGCATAGGTGGCGGTTATGGTGTCCTCGTGTGTTGGGATATCAGCTATGAAAATCAAGTATAGTACTGGACCCAATATACTGCCCTGCGGTACTCCTGAATTAATTTTCTGCAAGGGAGAGCTCTCATTGTTGTACTTTACTTCGAAGCATCTCCCTTCGAGATACGACTTTAAGATTGGAAAGAATGAGTGCGGTAATAATTTCTTGATTTTGTAAAGAAGTCCTTCATGCCACACTCTATCAAATGCCTGGCTAATGTCCAAAAAGACTGCAGAGCAGAACTGTTTATATTCCAATGTGCGACTTATGATGTCTGTAATACGGTGAATTTTTCTATAGTTCCATGTTTTTCTCGAAAGCCAAACTGGTGTTGGGGGATGTCGTCTGATAAATGCCCTCGCATCCTGTTTAACAGCATTCTTTCAAAAATTTTACCTGCCACTGATAGCAAGCTTATCGGTCTGTAGGACCTAGCTTCATGTAGCGGTTTTCCGGGTTTCGGTGTCATTACAACCTGTGCTATCTTCCACTGACCAGGAAAGATTGCCAGTCTTAAACAGGCATTGCAAATAGCCGCGAAGTGTATTATACCTTCTCAGGTAACTCCTTGAGCAGTTTCGCATCGACCAGATCGTAGCCAGGTGTTTTGCCTTCCTGCAGCTTTGAGATTTCTCTCCACGTTTCTTTCGGGCTAACACTTTTCAATGGTAGACACATTTGCAGTGCGGCGTCTAGGTATTCATAGACTTCCTTGTCATGTTCAGTGTTTTTGCTTGGTAGAGGTTTAAAACATTCTTTAGGTGATTGGCGAATACCTGGGCTTTATCGGCTTCCTTTCTTACCCACTCCATCCGTAGTTGTAATGGGTGGTATGTGTATTTTGGTCTTTTAACTTCTTCGTTATTTTCCAAAGTGAGTAGTTAGTGTCTTTTTGGAGTAAGGTCTGCTAGCTGATTTTGGAAGCGCTCGTTATTAGCTTGGGAGATCATGTTCTTAAGATCCTCGGAAGCATGGTCGAAGGCTTTTTTTGTCACATAGGTATTTCGTCAAATGCCATATTTTCCGTAGCCGTCTTCTTTCCTTTACCTTATTTTTTATAAGTTTAGGGTAGGAAAAATGGTTAAGGTTTTTCTGTCGTAATAATGGTGTAGATTCTTTGGCCGCTTGATGTATAAGCCTGTTGAAAGATTCAATTGCCGTTTCAATGCTGTTTACATCATTCAATGGAGAATTGAGATTTACAGATTTTGTAATTTTAGCTCTGTATTCGTCCCAATCTGTTCTATGGTTATACATCCTTTGTGGATATTCAATTAAGACAACCTGACAGTGGACATTAACTATAACCGGTGTATGGTCTGATGACAGGTCTGTGGATTCTTCTACGTCTAATTGGCTGAACGGGATATTTTTGATAACATAGAAGTCAAGCAGATCAGGTTTCTTGTTTGGGCCTGCAGGCCAGTATGTGGGGACCCCATGTGAGACACAATGGAGATTAAGGTCATTCGTAGCCAAATTGAGTTGTCCTCCTCTTGGTGACGTTAATCGGGAACCCCAAAACACATGTTTAGCATTCCAGTCACCACCGCAGATGTATCTATTTCCTAGAGTTTTAAAATAATTCTTAAAATCTTCGCTTGTGGTAACATGCCTCGGTGGAAAGTAAATTGCAAACAGTGTAGTTTCTACTTTGTTATCAAGGATTATGACTGAAGTTGCTTGTATTTTATCCGTTTTATATTCTTCGAGAAAATAGTGTTTAATATTTTCTTTAATTATGATTGCGGTTCCTCCATGTGAGTTACCCGAGGGATGGTTCGTAGTATACACCATACAGTGTTTAAGGCGGAAGACGTTTTTTTGAGTGAATCTTGTTTCGGGGATTAAAGCTACATCAATTCTTTCCGTCCTCAAAAAGAGATATAATTCCTGTTCACGCTCGGACAGGCCGTTGGCATTCCAGGTGACTACCCTTAGGTTTAGGAATGCTTTATGATGCTTGTGACTAGTTGGATCATACGATCCATCATGTTGTCTAACATAAGAGTCATTATGTTTTGGAATTTGTCAACCATTGCGTCTAGAACTTCAACAAAATCGTTGGGGTCCTTGATATCAGTTTTTGGTATTGATCTGTCTTTTTGTCTCGCTGCTTGTGCATATGTATAAGGAGTATTAGGTTTCAGTGGCCTTGTTACTTGGGTTAATGGAATGTTTGGATTCGGATTCAAGGGCAAATGGTTGATTTGGTTATTTAACTGTGCTGTCTCTATTGTGTGGTGTCGAGTTTGTTTCATTATGGTCTCAGCGTTGTCATTAGTTTTTCTTGATTTTCCTTTCGTAAGTAGTAGTTCTTTGTACTGTTTGTATTTTGCACAGCCTTTATAGCTTGCCGGATGTTTACCTTGGCAGTTTGCACAAGTTGCCTCAGTGTCGGGTCTCTTTAAGCAGCTTGTTGATGCGTGGTCGTCACCGCATTTTACGCATCTAAAGGGTCTGTTGCATTGATATTTGGCATATCCAAATCTCTGGCATCGTTTACAGTGTAATATGTCAAACTTTTTATATGGTGCTTCAAATGAGATTTTTGCGTGATTCAGTAGGTTAACATTAAAGATTTCTTTGTTGTTATGTTTGGACTCGAGATTAATAAAGAAAAGAGGCAGTGGTTGCTTTGTGACTTTATGTCTTACATTTGTAATTTGCCTGACGTCATGTCCTAGTTCGTATAGCTCTTGTTTTATAGATTCGGTGTCTTCTGATGAGTGAAGACCACGTAATACTACTTTATAGGCTCTTTCACTTTTGAGTTTATATGTATAATGGCTAACGTATTTCTCTATGAAATTAGCTCTTATACTTTTATATGTATCAATATCAGCTGGCATTATCTTTACTATGTGACCAGATCTCAATGTTGTCATAGTATAGTTATTATTGTCCGTAATCAAAGACAGAAGCTCTTTTAACTTCTTTATGTCTAAAACCCGTGTGACAAAAATGGGTTCGGGTTTTGGCGGCTTAGGCTCCTTGTGTTGTTCAGGAGGACCTTCGTTGTTTTCTGTTTCTAAATCTTGAAATCTATTATGGGTTGTAACTGCGTATGTCGTCTTAGTAAGTTTGTTACTTCTGTTTGCCAATTCAGGACTTAATTCAGCTTTCCTTTTTGTCTGTATATGATCGTTTTGCCAAGGTCGGTTGATTTCCGTTTCTTCATCCTTCTTGTCCGTTGTGCTTGTCTCTGGATAATGTATATCATTACTGTTTGCAGCTTTTGGTTTTCCTGCTAGTAACATTCCCAGAGAATGACTTCTTGTGCGTGTAAACATGCTTTTCGAAAGTGTCTGTTGTATCATCTTTGTGTTTATTTCTTTATTATTTTCATTTTCCTTATACATTTTGTTCCCACGAGTAGGGTCGATAATAAATGGTCACTTGAGGGGTGACGTCCATTCCCCCCAAGAAGGCAATTTCAACGACGATTGCCAGATCCGTCGAGGTTGGCGCTAGGTACTGATTTCCCACTAGTCATTCATTCCATTGGCACGTGTCCCACCGTGGAATTGGGGTGATTGATTATGGAGGTTTTCTTCCTCTCAGCCCAGGCAGTTAAGCCAAGACTCCCGATCGCTAGGTAGCGGTTGCGGGTGTGGGTATTCATTTCCTAACACCCACGGATGACTGGCTTGTAAGGCCAGTAGTTTCGGGTTAGTTGACAGCCGCCCGAGACTCGGCGTTGAGGTTCGTTTAGCACCACCCGGAGAGTACGTGTAGGGTATTAGTTAGGTAATCTTTCTACGGACGCGAACCTCTCCACCCCCCCCTGTAACATGTAAATAATTTTGGAGTTATAAGGTATTTTAAAGTCAAATCTATTAACTAACCTAAAGTCTACGGTTCACGATTCCAACCTACTGCCCTGTCTATGCATGCCATAGCATGGATTTATAATGGAAAAACTGAAAGAAAAATACAAACATGTCAAAGAGCTATGGAAAGGAGCATTCTAAACCTAAAGCCCATAGATAAACAAAGAAACTCAGATATAAGAAGACGAACAAAGATAAAAGATGCTCTAAAATACTGTGAAAAACTAAAATGGAAATGGTTGGGTAATATCGCACGTATGAGTACAGATATATGGCCCAACAGAGTAACGCACTGCACTAGTCCAAATGGCAGCAGTACAGACCCCCGCTAAAAGGCCTGACAACATCGAAAAATGGTAGGAAACGGCTGGGCAGTAAAAGCCAAAGACAAAACTTTGGAGAAGCAAAATGGAACTCCTTAAATATACAGAAAAAACATGTTTCATAAGAATATAATGTAAAGCTATTAGTTAAGGACAAATAAAATTATTATTATTATACTGAAACCAGACGTGGTCTTTTACTGTCAGTCATGTAAGAAAACTCAATAGTCGCTCAACGTGCTATGGCACGAGTTTTGCTCGTTTACATTTCATTCGTTTCCATGGACAAAGTTATGCTCGGAGTTTCTCTGCGAGATAAAATGTTAAACAAGGAAATCCGCAGTAAAACTAAAGTGAACGTCCTACTTTATACGATCATTTAACCGAAGTGACAATTTACAGATCTTGTCATGCGCAGAATTGATAATGACTGCGAATGAAAGGTTCTCGAGTGACGACCACGAACTGGACGTCGCAGCGTGGGACGGCCTCCACTACGTGACGGGACGACCGGTCAGGGCGGCGGGGGCTCGGGGCCGTAGTCGTGGAAATCGAACGGAAGACACGGAGTTGGCGGCTTACGTCCAGCTGTAGCCGTTCATTGTGTACAATTATCCAGTGAATAAACAAACGAAATTTATAAATCGTCTATCTTTTGCTCGTGGTGTTGTCCAAGTGGTCATATGCAGATTGTCTTTGTCATTTATATCGATCGACTACTGTCAGTTTATGCTTTTTATTCTATACCAGGATATAACTACCTCTGTAGAAAGTTTTGTTGCAATCCTTGTAGCTATATAAGTATTGAAGGAAGTAACACATCCGAAATATATAAAGTTTCTCATTTATAATAGCATTCGTACGGGGCGTCATTCACACGTATAAATAATTCTTTGCCTTTTATCGAAATCTCAATTTAGTCAAGCTTCCGATTTCTCTGTCATTCCTGATGTCGATTCTGGTACTCAGTACTTTGTCTGTTATAATCCTGATCTCGGCCCCTTCGTTGATCTGGGTTTTCCATCAAACCTGTTAGTAGTAACGAATTGACTTAAGAAATTAAATAATTATTTCTATGCTCACACCTAAAGTAGATTTCATTAACGTTTATCAAGGAAGGAAATTTAATTAACACTTCAAAGGAGACTGATCAGCTACGCGTTTATAGACTTATTTTAATTCACGAATATTTATTAAATAAAATTCAGAGACAACGTTCTGCTCAGTCCTGTGCGGATGAGCTGCGGGTTGCCGCTAGTATTGCCAGCGATCATTGTAACATGAAACCTTTAATACATTTAAATGCCCTATTGCAATGTTTGTGCCGCCATTAATTAAATAGTTCCTCTTCTTTTACGCTGTCATCAGATCTTGACCAAATTTAAATGAGACCATCCTCAAATCATTTAGAAAATATAAAACCGATTTACAATTCGCAAAGATACTGCGCAGAGTATACACAAAATAAATACAGTCGAATCGAACTCGAAAGTGATAACATCTTGATTTTCTTGTATTCGGTTAAAACAACTTGGATCGAGCGTGAGTCGCTAACTTTTACTGTCCCGGTTTGCGTTAACTATAATTTATATGATACATGCGTTTACGAGACAAAACAATCGCAACACAAGGTCTCGAACAAATCACAATCGACGGAAACAAGATAGCAATGATTAAAAGCTTAAATCGACCCTCTCTTGCTCGTAGAGACGATAATTTGTAAAATTACATTTCAATGAGTTCGATTAGGGTGAAATATTGGTTTAGATTTATTGGTAAGGGTTTAATAGACTAGGAATTTAGTATGATAGAGCCTCATTTGGATGGCCATACGTCACACATGTTTACATACAGTGTCTTATAATACTACTTTTTGTATTAATTCCACCGGTTGTAATGAACTTTTCATTACATGTTTTCGTATATTTCAATTTACACGCTATCCTAAACTGTGACTACAATCTCTAATATGCATTATTTTAAATAATTCACCATTATCCGTAACGTCACACGGATTCTTTATTGCAGACGTAACCCGTGGCGTCGTGCACCTACCGCGCCGTCACTTAACCGTCGTGGGAATTTTCACTGTATTTTAAAGTTTCTATATTCGTTTCGGTAATTGGACGTCCACTGCTGGACAAAAGTCTCCCAACTCATTTTTACAACGTGCGGTTCTGGACAGTCGATAGCTCGCGACTCTAATCTAGGTCAATAGTAGCCTTGGTCGATAGTAACCTAGGTCGATAGGTAATCAGTCCACCTAGTGGAGACTGTCCTAAAGCAATGTTCAATTCGTGATCACGACTCGAACACCTTTCTTCCCCAGCGGTTATCAGTTGTACAAGCGATATGGCTTGCCCATCGTCATTTCAACTTGCTGATTCTGTGAGCTATGTCGATCACTCTGGTTCTTTTGTGTACTTCCTCGTTTCAGATTTTATCTCACAGAAAATCTCCTCACTCTATGGGATGCTGAGTGACACTGATCTTGATTATAAGACCGACAGTAGAGGACAACGTCTGACATCCGTATATCTGTAGCTATGGTTTCTATACAAGTACTCAAGAAGAGAACGTGTGAATGTTACGTATAGAAAACGCTCATAGTGATATCACTTTAAATCTAGAGCGATATGCTATATTTATTAATCAAATCGTATACACGATTCCTTTACTTAACGTGAAAGAGGAAAACGAACAAAACAGGAAATCAGAAAGAAAATTTAAATCGATTAAGCGATGCGGCCGACTTTTCCGGCATCGTCGAACACGCAGCCGGGCGCAGTGGTCGGGGGCGCTCGCTGGATGTAGTTACAACGACCGTAGCGTTTTCATCTCAGCGTCGGCGCCGTGCCCGCGCCCGCGCCCGCGCCTGCGCCTGCGCCCGCACCGCAGTGCAGTTCTCGGTGCAACAAACCGAGGAGTGGCCGTGGTTTTAATAAAGTAGAGAATGTTTTTATTTATAATTTGATTTCTTATTGTTATCATTAGTTTTTAACATGTTATCTGTTATTTTTTATTTTAGCTCTAATACCGTTAAGGTGGCGCAGTGATAAGCTATCAATATGACGTGGCATAGCGCCCCGCGACCCGTGTACACCGCGGCACTGAATACGTGATGCGCGAGATATTCATTATTCAATATTGCATAAAATATTCACGAAATGCTTATAATCTAACAAATAGATTATATAAAAAAAAAGTTTTAACTCTAAATTATGTAACATTGTATTTATAAACAAAATAAGTTAGCTTTTTTCATACAATTAACGCCGTCATGCACGCCACAATTAAGAACGACCTCTATTAACCAGTGGCGAAGAATCCCTGGAACGATCCAGAAAAACATAACATGCGATCAAAAACTATACAGTTTATGTTTGTTATTGTATTAACATGAAATGCGTAATAAATGTAATTGTACAACCATAGTAAAAATAATGTATATGTAAGAATGATAAAAAATAACTCAAACGTGACAAGCAATAAAAATTTTGAAATTTAAAATTCTGTTACGATAACCGATTCAAGGAAATGAATAAGATTTATTGGGAAATTATACTATGCCCAATCGGTTCGTCACGTGCACGCATGACAAGCCGTGCGTTCACACCCCGAATGTCGCGCACCTCGCATGACCGTCGGGAATGACTCCTCGCTCCCTTGCTGGTAGCGGTACACTAGTATACTGCGGTAGTGCTACTACAGCTACCGAGCTATGTCATCGGCGCCACCTGGAGCACCGCCGGCCGGCATGGGCGCGCACGACCCGTCCGCCCCGATCGCCCGGTTAATGTATAAATTAGAGCGCGTTTCCTGTTATTAGGGCCGGCTATAAATCTTACATTCAATCGACCCCTTTCGACGGGGTGAGGTCCGCGACCGGGGCGGGGGCGGGGAGCTCACCAAAACTTTTTACAGCTCGTCTCGTTGAGAGGGGCGGCCGGCTTCTCGGCGGCGCTCGACGCCGATATTTTCCCTATAAGTTGTACATATTTTTGTTATTCATATTAATCGTCGATTACACCGTCGACGATTATTGCGGCATTTCCTTAAAATGTAGGTAAAATAGATTTCGCTACATTCGCTCGGGATTTATAAATAACACACAATTGAGATTAATGTCGTACTGTACACGTAGTATACGCACAGAGATATATACGCGCCGTGCGCGCCGCAGCCCCCTGAGCGCTCGCCACTCTCACACAGATAGCTTTCTTCCGGTCCGCTTTTGTTTTCTTCTATTACTTTTTCTCATATCATCATTTATTCATTTCCTTCTTGCTCGTGCCTTCTCGTTATCGTTTGTATCATATTAGATTGTAGTTTCAGATTTGTAACAAGATGATGTTTGACTTGCATTACAATGCCCATGACGCTAGAATTCTATTTTTCTTAAGGCACTTTCTGTCATTTTTTCTTTATATTCATGAATGATACTTAATTCTCATGTTCGGTGTACTTTTTGTTATAATCGAATCGAAGAAAGCTCTGATCGCTGCAACTTATACTCGATTCAAAAAAGATCTTCGCAATAAAGTGATAACGTCAAGAAATTTATAGAGTGATATCCTAAAATGGTGTAAACAGGCTTAAAACCTCTTGCAGCATCTCCTTTTAAACTAACTTTTAACAAAAACTCACCTTTAAATTAAATTTTGCATTCCACGTCCACCTTTTAACGGTGTTTAGCTTTGACAAACGTCATAACAAGGACATGGATACCAAAATTAATTTTAAACGTGACTTTTTAAAAGAAGATGGTGGAACAGGCTCTAAAATTTTGTAACTTTATGAATGATTTCATAACAGAGTTCATTTGATTTTACATTCTTTAATATTGAGTCAAATAAGAGAATTAACAAACATAAACTTCACTAAGTTAAAATATACATATATAAATTAGTAAAAGATAATAATTTGACAGTGAATCACTTATAACTATTTTCCCCGTCGCTATAAGTCAGTATTAGTATTTCTCTACAAGTCTCACAGGACTCGAAGCAAATAAATTGAATGGCAAATATTTCCTTTTATCGTAAGTAGTAAGTTATTGAATTTTCGTCTTGCGCATGTGAGATGCGACGCTATATATTTTATTAATAACAGTCAGGTGCGAATATCGAACTCGTGTGGAAGGATTCCGTACTTAACACAATTTCTTTTCCCAGCTTCCTATTCCATTGCACTGTTAAATAATAAGAAGGTACGATAAATGACATAGGTGATGAAAATGATCTTGTTATAAATAAATAAAATATAATTAACACTGTTCCTGATCCACATTCAAATCCGATAAATCTAGTTTGGTTCTCTGTACGCTGTCTGCAAGGATATCTAATGCTGATTACGTGTCGTATGGAGGACAGTGATTTTTCACATTATTGGAAGATGACATTTTCAAGAAAATTTCTTAATTTGTTAAGTGATTTCACTTCTGATAATGTTATAGACAAAAAGTATAGTACGACGGAAAACTTAAAAAAAAGTAAGAAAAATCGCATTTTCATGTTTTCTTTGGGTAGTGTTGTAACGTATGTAACTGCATAGTATTTTTAAAAGGATGGATAAACTGTATAAACTTTAAATATTACAAGCGTTTTGGATTCTGAACTACAGAGATAAAAAAGAAGTAAATTTATATTTTAAGATATTTTATTAGAATAATCCTAAAATGTGCCCGACAAAAAAACAACCGGGAACGTCCCGGTCACTTCGCCGCCCGCTGCCTCCGCCTGATCTTTACAGTTACTGAAAATATGAATGATGTAGGCTTTCGAGCGACGCCTTGCCTACGCAGGTTTGTTCAGTTTTATGCAGCTCAGCTTTTCACTCATATTCTAAAGTACATTTCTTATTTATTAACATATTCACTAACATTCATCCACGTTGAATGCGTTTCATCTCCTTTTATATTTATCGATCTTTTCTGTCCATTATATATAACGATACCTAAGGATAAGGATATATTTTCCTTTCTTGATTCCAATTTCGATTCTTCTATCGATTATGATTCCTACCTCCATTCACGTCGCTCTTATTTGAGTTTCCGATTTTGGTACCATTCTCGATTTTGACTCTGATTCTAATAAAAATTCCGATCACGCTCAAGATTACATTTTCGATTATAATTTTCGCCTTGTTTCCTTATCAATAAAGGTTCCGCTATTTATTTTGATCCCCATCGTCCTCTCATTTTCGATGTCTAGCCCGCTCTCTAATTTCATTCCGGTCCTGCTCTCAGTCCTTTATCATTATTTAAATTAAGTACATCATTTGTTTATATGTTGACTTCAAATATAAAAATAATCCTGTGCCAGTTTTTATATTCAATACTAAAGTTAGTGATTTTCTTAATTACAAGCTTAAACTTTCTTCTTCATTATATAAGTATTGTAAATCCATATATGTTTGTCTATCTGATAACTCGCTACAAAGTAGTTATTCGATAAATTCTACTTAACAACAGTCATAAACATAGGAGTAAATCGAGAATCAAAAAATTACATAGAAAACTTTTTTAAAATAACCGTTTGCCAATAACCAGCCGTCTACGGTCGGAGCGATGTAACTCGCCGACTTTGACAAGAGCGAAACTGCGGCCAAAAACTGACTTAGCTTAAAATTTAAATCTAAATATGCCCCAATATCTTGTCTCTGTGTTGTTTTGGTGAATTTGTTTACGTTGAATATGTATCAATGAAATTGTATCTTTCCAATTAATTATACAAGCAGCTTTATTTATTCGGCATAAATAAATATTCATATATTCGCAGTGACCTGAATTGGCGAGATCTCCGAGGAGGTCGCAGGCGGCAGTCCCGGGGTGGACAATGAAATGCTTGTAATTTATTATGTCGGAGCTGTCTGAAGGGCTCGTTTATCACGTTTTGGGGAAACATAAGTGACTTATAATTATTAGTAAAGTTTTTTTAGCGTGTCATAATAGAGTTGAAAAATGGGACACTAATAGATTTGTTTTAGTATTTTTTCTTATAATAACCATTCAAAATAAAAAGTGCGATTCCAAATAGTACAGTTGGAAATGATCCGATATTAATTATCATTTACACATGGTGTATGTGTATGCGCGTGCGCGCGTGTGTGTTTGTCTGTGCATGCGTGGGTGCTTGCGTACGTGTACTGACAAAGAAAAAAATTGTAAAGTTTCGAATGACGGATCAAGTAAAAGTTAAAAATAAAAGAAATTACTTTCGTGAAAATGAGAAATATATATCAAAAACAACAATGATAATAACAAAGATCTGACAATTTTGATATTGTAATATATTGTTTTTTAGTTTCTTGAACAATGTAAAATTTATGTGAGAACATTATGATATTCATAATTGTTCAATTCTTTTTTTTGGGCTTATTTGTACACTCAATAGTTAAACACTGGTGATTGATGATGATTGGTTGACAAGCAAAGGTGATCCCAAGTGATAATGGTCCCTCAGCTAGAACGAATAAAAGTTGGTAAGCATCAGGAACCAAAGACAAAATACAAGTATGTGTAACGATTAAAAGATAATTTGTCTGAAACAAACAGTATGAGCTTGACGAAGCGTGGAAGGTGATTAAAACTATTTTAGTAAACGAAGCAGAAAAAGGTATATGGAGTGAATAAGAGAACAAATGTTAGTAAGAAAAATAATGAATGGTGTCATTCCGAAGTAAAAAAAGTAGTTGACGGAAAGAAAGAAGTATAGTTGGATTAATTTCCTTCAGGGGCCATTCATAGAATGTAAAGAAAGGGTGATAAGCTACAATAATCTGAAAGTACATATAAAGATGCTCTAATGAAAGTTAAAGAATGTGTTAAAAGAAGAACAAATGAAATAAAAGAACACTATGATGGGACATTCTCGGATAATTTCTGGGCAAGACGAAAAACTTTATAAAATATGGTGAAAAAGCCTTGGAATAATTCCGAGACAACGTGTACAAATGTAATCAGGGATAGTAGATCTAGGGTGTACGAACAGAATTTCGAAAAGACAAGAAACGTACGGTCCTAGTTTTTCTCTGAAAATGATTCTCTGGAAAAATCCAAATAAAAGCTTATGATACAGTTAAAACGAATGATCTATGGAAAACCATATCCTTGCATAATCATAAACATAATAATAATCCATAATCCAGTAATCCTTGCGCCATCGAGGTGCGAGTTGCAGGCGATGAAATGAAAATGAATTATTCTGTTCAAAAATACATTGCAAAAGTAAATGTTAGCTATATTAATGTGACGGTGTTTGAAAGAAGCGAAAGTACGATTGAATACGATTTATATTGGGTCGGAGAAGTTTTTTCGTATTTTATATACAAATCTAAGATAACTTTTCATCATATTCTATTTACATTTAATTGTAATATAAATAAGATATTTTGCTTGACTACTTGTTGACATATTGTAAGTAGTGACATAATTCCATTGCTGTAGAAATTTAGGGACTTCTGACCAAAAACTGCGACAAATAGTTTTAATAGTTCTTTCTTGATATTAACCTAAAACTACCTAAAAGATTCCGAAAAGACCGAAACAGGCGATAATCTGAGGGTGCAAGATCAGGGATATATTATAAATGCATTAACACTTCCCAACCAAACTCTCTAAATATTTTCTGAAGGGCTAAAATATATATATATATATATATATATATATATATATATATATATATGAGGTGAGAGTTTTCAACAAGCGAAAGAGTTTGTATACTTGGGTGGTCCGTCTACCAATGGTAGTAAACACGGTAGAGACATTGATAGAAGACTGAATACGAAAAATAAAGTGATTGGAGTCTTGTTTGCTATTATGACTAGTAACAGTGTCTCACGACAAGCGCGTTTGCATATTCATAATGGCGTTCTGGTTTCTATCTATGGTAGTAAAATTTGGATGTAACGGAAGAAAAATAAAGTAGAATCAATGCAGTAGAGATACAATCTTCGCGTGCTACATATATATAGAGTATCGTCGTAAGATAGATGTAGTAATAGTGATATTAGAGAGAGAGTTGTGGTTTGAAAAACACACTGACTAGAAAGGAGAGGAGTGTGTAAAAGGTATGTTATACTACGCAGATCAAAGTGATGGTCTGCGAAATAGACGTAAATGTAAAATAATAATAGTATTTAGAGATATTTGATACATGTTTTGTACAACGTTAATGATATTACCACTTAAAATCATTATTTCTTTGTGCAAAAAACTCAAACTGTAGTAACTAATACGAATTGCGACAGCTTGTTTTGTACTTAACTGGAATTTTGTCAGTACAGCGAAAATAACGCTCATCGTTTTTAAAATAAAGGGTAAATCGCAGAATATCAAAAATAATTCCTTTTGGTTTACGCCAAAGTCCTCCGCGCGATACGGCCATAAATAATGTTCTAATGTTTTCACGGTGGTTCGCCAAGACGTTGTAATTTTGGTGGCGTGTAAGAGCCGAGCGCGCGGGCGGCGGACGGCGGTCGCGTGCCCGCGCCTAATTACACGCCTAACGCTTTAACGATGCTACTAGCAACGTCATATTTGAATGTAACCTGACATATCGCATGTTTGAATCGTATTATTGACTAATTTGCTCAAAATTGATGATTACGACTTCGAAGCGGCTAAACGCCGTACCTGAACAAGAGATATCGGCTCTAACCCAATTAGAGTGGCATATAAACTTGTGACATATTTAAACAACACGCTTGTAAATATGACACAGCTTATTCGCACTAGTCTCTCGGTTTGTGCTTATGAATATCCTACGAGGGAAAAATACTAATTTTGTAGCATATTTAAATTATTTTAATTTTATAGGTCCATTATATAATATTTGAAATACGTAAATTATAAGTTATGAATTTACCACTCATTCCAACAACAGTTTTTCTCAAAAAGAAATAGCAAAATATTGGCTTTTTTTGAGTATGATTATGGCAAATACACTGTGGGAGTAACAGGGAGAATTCAAATTGGCCACCTCGGTACCACTACTATTGCCATACGGTGATTTAAGGATGATAACAATTTTCGTTTTTTGAACTTTATCCTATTTGCCAGAAAAATGCAGAGATTACAGATCATCACATGCTACAATTTTTACATGCAAAGACAAAAGGCAGTGACCACAGACCACCACGCGGTACGATTTTTGCATGCATACTTCTCTTGGTTCTCTGACATTCATCAATCATTTCATACAAGCTCGTCGCTTTCGAGTTCTTAAAATTTGGCATTTTTACAAATAAATCACTATTTTTTTATACATAATAAGTCTCTCCGACTATTTCATCACACACGTTCACTCCATAAAATTATTTTTTCACTTTAATTTCATTTAACTATTAATTGCAGACATTTCTGAATCATCAAACCAAGATAACATTTATTTAACATCTATTTCATTTAGCCTCTACATCGTTTTGTAACCCACACCCTTATTTGCTATAGCCAACCGTGTTAACGTAGCCAGTCGTTTTATTCTCTTACTAAGTTACATAATACTAAGCAATACTCCGTTCAATTTATTTAGAAAATAAAGTCGGGTAATTTATTTACCGTCTTTTTTATAGCAAATCCTAGGGCAAACTAGCAGACGAGTCATCAGAATCATCATCATGGTCACTTTCGCTCATGGACACTCAGCCCCCCGAGGAGTTAACATCGCTTTGTCGGCCTTGAGCGGATAGGATATGTAATCGAGGGTATCACGCTTATGGAGGGGTGACGGGGAGTGGATCACCGGAACCTTCGCTCACCGAATAAAATGCAACAGCTATAGCTGCTACTTTACGTCAGTATTCTCCAAAAATATAGTACTTAACCGATTGACCTGGCCCATTATTAGGCTTCAGTCAAATTTCCCGCAGTATTGTACTACTACAGTAAAACAAGTCTCTTATAAAGAACTACCTAAGTAAACAAACGTTTTCTCTTGTTTAATTTTCTTATCTGTACATACATATATAGCATTCTGTATTGCATTTGCATATTTACTTTCGTACCTATTTTCTTAACAGAATCATTGGTTTTAGTTACCGTTGCCTGCAGCCCGCACGCTAATGGTGCAAGGGTTACTTGGTCGTCGGTGTACAGGAGGCACTTGACAGACAGCTAGCCTATTCTTAGTCCCAAGGCATATTCTTTCAAATGATACATACTGCTATTCATAAATAGGTTTAGTAGCCACGGTGAAGCTACACATCCCTTGTCTTATACCTCTGCGGATGTTAAACTAGTCAGTGTACGCCCCGTTTATTCTAATACAAGATCTTGAGCTTTTTTTGTAAAGATTGCAGCACCTTTATCAGTCCGTTGCTTGCCGCTGACACTACGCAAAGAAAGTTCATAAGCTTTTTTCAGATCTTTGAAAGCATCTTTTGCACTTAGCCAAAAATTGTTTCTTGATATTTCGCAAAGTTGGTCCGAAGAACCGATTCAAACACCTCACTCGTCTTTCGTCTTTCTTTAAGTTCCTTTGACAATATTTTCCACATAAAATTACTCCCCCGTAAAAAGTAATTTTCGTTCTCAATCTGGAAAATTCGAGAGCGAGTGTATAAGTGCGGGCAGCGGTGAAGTACAAAAAACCGACGTAACAAAGGCAAACGATACGACATTCATATTCAATTACGTTATAACTTTATTTTTGTACATTCAATCGCTGTTTACTGTAACATTTTATACCCTTTTACTGCTTTCAAAATGTTCACTTATAAAGGAGTAAAATAGAACATTGAATTTTTTTCTTATGCAATACATATGTTAAAGAAATACTATTTTATTGCCCACCTTTTTACGTTGCTGAAACATATTTTTAAAAAGGACGTAAAAAAATGTTTACCTGCGTTGAATGTTATGTAAATTTTATTTACTTACGAAGGGACAGGGCCGCGGGGAGCTTTCGCCCCTTAACCCTTGCTCGTGAATAATCTACGTACCTGAATTGCTTTTACTATATTAAAAATGAACTATTTTTATTTAATAAACCTCTAAGTTCTGAGGTAATAATTAAAATATATAATATTTATAATAAGTTTTTCAAAGTGTATCTCAAGACTTTCGCAAAATCGATCCAAACATAATTATGAACTTTACAAAACAAATATATTGTGTGAACATGGTCTCAATCTATTAAATCTTTCAGACGGTAAATGATCGTTGACAGAGACACCAACTTATAACTAAAGACGTGGAACATATTAGTGAGTATACTCTACATCATTATGAAGAATATGCCCAATATGTGAATATTCAAATTGTGTTTTTATAAGCAATATATCGAAAGATTATTTTTAGAACGTATGCGTATATCTTTGGCTATTTTTTTGAAGGTATATATCAAAATTCCAAGAAAAAGGCCTTTAATGCCAGGCACCATTTCCGCCCGTCGCGAGAAAGGACGATTTTTATAGAAATCATTACTGTCACCTACACGTTTGATGTAGACGGCGCGACGCGGGTGTGCGTCTGTAACGGTGAAACTCGTTTGTGTGCCCTTCTGTATTATATTTATTCTGTACGTAGGGTTTTTGCGACAATACGAATGGTATTTAAAACGCGTAAATTCATATACGAGGGGTATGCCAAAAAAAGTGTACAATCAAAAATTATATTTATTATTTCTTACTAATGTCTATCTTTTCAAAGTATTAGACCTCAACTTCTATACAATTTTCTACGCGTTTAAACCACTTGGAAAATAACTCTTACTACTCTTTTTCAGAAATCTCAAGCAAATTCTAAATTATATGCGGCCAGTGCATCTTCTTTGTTCTTAAATTTCTTGCCTTTCAATTGTTCTTTAATCTTGGGAAAAAATAAAAGTCGCATAGTACTAAGTAAAGATAATATGGTAATTGACGTAGGATATACATTTTATTTGAATTAAAAACATCAAGTGTTCTGGCGGACGTGTGCGGCGCGGCGTTGTCATACCAAGCTACTAACACTGCTTGGATACAATCTGCACTTACCACTAGGAATTAATCGTTTTTTAATCCACTAGCACCGAAGTAGCAACATGGCCGGTCTTACAAAAAACGTGGCGACCATTCATTTCTGAGTGCTTCGCGCACGACGACGTTTTATTGACTGCTTCATTTTCAAATCACCATACGTTGGGTTGTCGCTTTTTTCCGGGTAGTAGTTGTGCAATCATGTTTCGTCACCGTTAAATATATCTTATAC
Organism: Eumeta japonica; assembly: GCA_005406025.1. Lineage (NCBI taxonomy): Eukaryota > Metazoa > Arthropoda > Insecta > Lepidoptera > Psychidae > Eumeta > Eumeta japonica. The sequence goes on from BGZK01000771.1 coordinate 32,903, forward strand.
GTTTTTTTTTGGCCTCAGTCGAACTTCTCAATCATAAATAGATTCTAATCTGCCTGGCGGTTTTTCTGCTCATTTGACAGTTTGTGCGGCCCTCATGTCCAATAATGCTCACGAAGAGAAAGGTAGTCATGGATAATGGTTGGCGTCGCTGCTGATCAATACCCAGTTCTAGTTCAAACTCTGCATAAGAATTCTTCAGTTCTCTCAGATTAGTTTTTCAACTACTTGAACATTATCTTGAGTGACTGCAGTTGGCAGCCGACCAGCCCTCGCCTCGTTTTCAAAGCGCCCCGTCCTCTTTTAAACACAACAATCCAATTAAAACTATTTCCCGTAAACAAGAGACTCGGCAAAAGTAGGAACTGAACGTTCAAAACATTGTTAGAGCTTTTGTAATCGTAATGAATTGTAGCGCGAAAATCATGTCAACTGCATTCCATTGTTGCAAGCGGATTTTCACCAGATTCTCACAAAAAATAAGCGTTTGAACGAAAAAAATATTTGAATTCAAATTTGTTTCATTATTAAATTTGTCACAAAGTAACCGATATTTACAGGTACGTATAAAATTGTCAGTGTCAAACTGTTGAGTAAATAGTGAAACACTTTTAAAAGTTATCGTAGGCATTAGACCAATGATTTAGACAAGTTTTCATCAACACAGTTTATAAACTCGCTGAAGCTATTTACGATTAGGCACTTGAATATCTCAGAAACAGGGACTCAAACAGTGACCACGTTCTTTGTATGAAACCTAAGCAATAGAACTATGCGAATTGGAAATGGTGGCTGCAAGATAGAAATGGACCCAGAGTCGTAGCCAGCGGCTGGTGTCGCCGGGAGCGCAGACTTTAAAGAGGCGCATCCGCATACGAATTGTATGATTAAGAGTGTTACTTAAATTACACTTTAAAGCTGTCCTATTGTTTTTCGTGCTATAAAATAAGCTTTGCGAGCGCGAAATTCAAATATCGCCCTGGGTGCCCATGATATTAGGTGCGATTCTGTATAGAACAAAATTGTTTCTTCTCTGACTTCCTTTTTATTCTTTATCTGATCATGGTTTTTCTGTTTAAAAGTCATCTTCATACCTAATATATCACCTAAAGCGCGCATCAAGTCGAGACGGCGCAGGCTCATCGCTCAGTGGCCGCTCTCTGCGCCAACGTCACAGTAATCTCATTTCATTCTCTCGAACCCGAAATAAATGTGCGGCTCGGCAGAACAAAAAATTCACAAGAGACGAAAAGTTGTAACGAGCACCTAGCCGCGGCGTCCGCACGCGACGTAATACCGTGACGCGGTACGCCGTCGACTCTGCGTCGTTTCTGGGTGGGAATTGGGCTTGACCCCAATTTTTTGCAGTTGACAATTTTGAGGCCCTCAAAAATTTTTGCGCATTAGCGGCGCTGACGCGGGTCGCGTGACGGCGCGCGGCCGATGAAGGTCGCGCTTATTTCGTGCACACTTAGCGTCCTATGTTTTCTGCTCGGGCGGTATTCCAGTTGTGATAGAGCCGCTGTACCCTTTTATTTTATTTATGATCCTGGTGACAACCGAAAATATTTGATTTATTTACAAACTTTTTAGATTTCTCATTACATGTCTCATCCTTTCGGTGAATGAGAAAAAGGCTGTGACATAAAATATGTAACTATGCTGTAATATGTAATATATTACATAAAATATGTAAATAATACGCTGATTATTCTCAAAACATAAACTTTAGTCATTGACCGATCAGTCGAGTGATCTCCCCGCCCTCTATCGGAGTAATTAAAAGTCATTAATTGAACAAACAATTAACAAGATAATTATAAAGAACCGGACAAGGACTCCTCACACTCTGAGAGTTAGGTATAAAATGTATTATGTGTGTGTACTTATTTAATCATTAAAGAGTGTCGATGATTTTTGCCTCTTTTAGGTATTTCAAAAAATATCATTTTTAAAATATCGCATTTTTAAAAAGCTTAAGATTTTATTGCGGGAAAATAATAATTTCCCCACTCCCATATTTTTACGTTCATTACGGTCCATATTCCAATTGAGAATATAAGTTTACAATTACAAATAAAATCATATTATATTGCTAAAAATTAATGATTTTTAATTCTGTTCCTTTATTTGTACTGAGAAAACTTTCTTCTTGCCAAATTTTATGATTCTAGGTCAAAAGAAAGTATTTTTTACAGCATCAAGGGACTCCAGATCTAAGAATTTGGTATTCATTTCAATTTGATATTTCCATGCGAAAAAGAGTCTTAATAGATGGATGGTCAGACAACAAAGTAGCCTTATAACGACATCTTTTTCCTTTTGGGGTACAAAACCCCAAAAATTGTCGTATTTTTTTAATTTACTGACTCTCACTTTTGGTGAGCATCATAAAAATTTAAGGATAATAAAAAACAAATACTATATTTTCCTACTCATCAGATGAAACGCACGTGGAATATCATATTAATGAATATTATTACTAGTATTGAGTAATATTTATTAATAACAGTTAATAAATTTTATTCATCACTGGAAGAATGTATGACTCTCCAAGGAGATAATATCGCGAGTTTTGGGTGTCATACTTACCTCCAGTGGTGAGTAAACAATTTCATTCACACCAGAATGGAAAATTTTCTAAAAGGAGGAGAAAAGTGCAACTCCACCCACGTGATCATAAATTTAATTCCTTCATGTTTTATACAGACTGATCACAGCTTCAGCCACGATTTCTATCCAGGTCGCACTCTTGATTCCGATGCCGGACCGGTGTTGATTTTGATTCTCTGTTGAACACTAGTATTACTAATAACTAATGGTATAAAAAGTAAAGAATGTGTTCACATGAGCAAAACCTCAGACAAAAGTAAGTGTGCACTAAAATACTGCCAGATAACTTGTGGAAAGAATTCATGTAAATCGGCGCAGGAGTTTTCGACTTATATATACATACCTACACACGGAACAGACAGAGAGATCCTGCATTTAAAAAAAATATATAAGGAAGTGAGAAAGCTAGATCTAAATGTAGACCAAACAAAGCGCACAGTGAAAATCGTGTACGAGATCAGATCTCACGCTATCGCCGCCCCAAAACCGAGCGCGTCTCTTTCGAAGGCGGGCCGACAGGTCCCGGACGAATGCGCCCACTCCACACTCGCGCCACGCCGAAAGGCAATAACTCTCTTACGACAGCGCCACCAAATATTGTTATTCACGGTGTATGGACATATAAAAGAATTAACTGTATGACTTGCACAAGCGCGCGCGCCGGCCGCTCCGCAGTCTGTCTGCGCCCCCGCACCGCCCGGCTATAAATTATGGTTGAGGTAATTTTAGCGATCGCGATATTAAACCGCCCAGTCACCGACTGCCGATTTGAGCGGCCGATGTTAATGCCATCGAATAATGGGTTATGAAGGTAAAGGAAATTATAAGGTTTTATATTATGCCGGTTGGTATTTTGAGTACAGTCTAGAATTTGAAGGCCATCTATCGTTTTTACTGATTTCTCACTATATTCATAGCACATACTTACCTTCTATCCACTAAACTAAGTACAAGAATATGCAAAGTCTCGATGATAGTAATGATATATACCTAAAAAATACACTATTTTCCTAAGACGTTATCGTGATGGGGTAAAAAAATTAATTTTGTCAATGTAGACTTTTCTCCCATGATTTGATTGCATAACGCACAGCGATCGAGACCTGAACTGTGAATTTGAAGCGTAACATATATTCGAGACTAACTATATACACTAACACTATATACACTGAAAGTTTTACTATCGTTTAATTTATTAAAACATTCTTATCAGTCTTTTCAGTATTTTTGCGGCACGAGCCTGTATTTCCCTCATACTTCAGTTATTACACTTTCAAATTCAAATTCAAATTCAAAATATCTTTATTTCATAGGTTACAAAATAACACTTGAAATACGTCATAATTTTTTGCGAATTTACACTTTACTACTCGTTCGGAAGGCAGTTTTCCCTCAAGAAAAACGAGCAAGAAACTTAAGGGTAGCTCTTTTCTAATTTGCACATACATAGCCAAAACAAATACGGAACAATTAAAAATGAAACAGCCCGGTAAGAAGTCGAGCCGCTTATGCTCATTGATTTTTGTCTTCTAAATATTCAGAAATTGCATAGTACCCTCTTTTACTGAGTGATTGTTTAATAACACTCTTAAATTTATGTAGAGGTAAATCTTGTATATCTACAGGAACCTTATTGATAGGCGTACACAGAGCCCTCTAAATTAATTTGAGACTTTACTTAGTCGACTAACATGTGAATTCAGTTTATTTTATTTCTGGTATTGAGATTATGTCGACTACTATTTCTTTTAAACATTTCTAAATTTTTTTAATATAATAAATTTTCATAAATGAATTGAGATGCCAGGTTAAAATTCCAATTTCTTAAACTTATTTCTAAGGGATGAGGTCCGAGCTTGTAAATTGCGCGAACGGCCCGCTTCTGCAGCACGAAAATTTTCTGAATATCCGCGTTTCCCCAGAGCAAGATACCATACGACATCAGACTATGGAAACAGTCAAAATAAACCAATCTGGCAGTTTCGACATCCGATAAATTTCTAATTTTTTTGACAGCATAGGCGACAGAGCAAAGCCTTTTCGCCAACTTACTTATATGAGGACTCCATTGAAGCCTGTTATCTAAAGTTATTCCTAGGAACACTGTAGAATTAACAAACTCCAATTCTTTGTTGTGTACTGAAATAGTTCCGGATCCATGTCTTACATTTGGAAGTGAGAATCTTATACATTTTGTTTTCATTTCATTAAGAAGTAAGTTACTTGCAGTAAACCATTTCTGTACTTTAGAGATAGCATTGTTCACATCGTCATAAGTAGGCTGTTGTCTTTTAACTTTGAATAACAAAGAAGTATCATCTGCAAACATGAGCATCCTTAACAAGGCTAGGCAAATCATTTATATAGACTAAAAAGAGAAAGGGACCAAGAATTGATCCCTGCGGTACACCCATGTGAACTATGGATCCAGACGATTTCTTGCCATTGACATCAACCCTCTGAACCCTGTTACTCAAATACGACTTCAGAAGTCGAGTGCCGGTCTGTTACTCCATAGTGACGTAGTTTCCCGATCAGAGTTTCATGATGAACACAATCAAAAGCCTTGGAGAGATCGCAAAATATGCTAATTGCATCTCGCGAATCCTCCCAGGCTCCAAAATATGTTGCACAAGCTCAACGCCAGCATCGATTGTTGAGCGACCCCGAGTAAAACCGAATTGTTTATTTGACATTAATTTTTTGATATAAAAATGTACTAACAACTGCTTTAGGATAAATTTTTCGAATATTTTGTTAAGTGACGGTAGTATAGATATGGGTCTAAAGTTATTGGGAGTTAATGCACTACCGCCTTTAAATAATGGAATTACTTTACTATCTTTCATCAAATCGGGAAACACGCCATCATCTAAACACTTATTAAAGATAATGGCCAAATGTGGCGCAATATAATCTATAATTGAGTTTACAATTATAATAGAAAGACCATGAATATCAGCAGTTCTCTTCATGTCTAGAGATTTAAACGTTTTGATAACTTCTTCAGAACTAACATGTTTAAATTTAAATTCTAAAATAATATCACAAATCGAACTATTATTCCTCAGTAATGATTCGGCAAGAGCGGGAGATGAGTTAAGAGATCTCGTAGTTAAAACAGGAATGTCAGTAAAGGACGTTTCAAAGGCCTTAGCAACCTCCGTGTCTTCATTCAAGGTTTTGTCATCTAATTTAAGTTTAAAGTCAATAACTCGGCCCCTAATTTTTCCAGTCTCGTTCTTTATCACACCCCAAGTCGTTTTCATAACATTATTACTGTTTTTTATTTTACTATTTACGTGTTTGGCTTTAGCCGCGATGCAAACACGTTTAAAATTTTTGAGTATTTTGTTATATATTTGGCAAAACTCTCGCTATTATTAAAAGTCCTCTCGTCATAAAGCTCATACAGTCTTCTTCTACTTTTATAAATATCCACTGTTGCCCAATCGCTAAATGACAATTTTTTATTTATTTTAACATTTTTCACTTTAAATATATTATTATATTCCTTTTTTATCACGTTAAACATTAAATTATACATCTCATTGGAATCATCATAGCACTGAAACTCCGGAACTCTCCGTTGATATTTTCTCTAAATTGAATAAGGCGCTTTTCGTTCACCGGTACACAAATTATGTTTCTTTTAAGGTTTTTGTCAACCGATATTCCAAAAGACACAAATTGACCGCTGTGGTCTGATTTAAAATTTTGAATAATAGATTTCTCCTGTGGTTCAATACTTGTATAGATGTTGTCGATACAAGTTTCACAGCTAGAAGATATCCTCGTCGGAACTAAAAAGAGATTAGACAGATTATAACAGCCGAAAAACTCTAAAATTAATAACCGCCGCGATTACTGGCATCCAGTAAATCTATATTAAAGTCTCCACATATTGCTATTTGTTTACTTTTATCACTAATTTTACATAAAGCTTGATCCATTACAGACTCAAATAATTCATAGGAGGAATGAGGGGGTCTGTATACGCTCATTACAACTAGCCGCTCGAGCTCCACACAGGCTATTTCAATAACTCGCTCAACAGAAAGGCTCACAATATCCGTTCTTTCCTTAAACTTTAAATTATTCTTTATTAATATTAAGGATCCGCCACGTATTGATCTCTCTCTGCTGAAGGAGCTAGCAACCTAGTGAATGACAAAACCAAATTGGAGCTGGTTGTTCCTGAGCCAATGTCCCGTAATACATAAAATATCGATATTAGCAGAGCTCATAAATAGTTCCATCTCCAGCTCCTTATTTTGCATACCTTGAATATTTTGATGCACCAGGTTGAGAATACAATCTTTATTATTGTTTTTACATATGCTATTATTATTTACATTTGTATATGCTGCCCTAATTTTAAATGACATAATGCTTGAGCCACTCTCTGTTATCTTATCATTAGTGTTAAAGTTATTTGAAGATGAATCATCATGTTATGAAATTAATAAATTAAAGTAATTTTTGTGTTTGAATTTTACTAATCTTGTACGATAACAATTACTTTTTTAGTAATCTTTGGTATTTTTTGTGTAGATTTAATTTAAAACACATGCTATTATACTAACGCTTTCATTTGACTCTTAAATCTATGAAATAATAAAAGGTGCATTTCAATATTTACTTTTGAATTTCTCTGCCCAGGGGATCTGCAATATTAAGTACGATGCGAAATTCTTCCTTGTTCTGCTGAACAATTCCAAGCCATACTTTTCAGGTACAGCAATGTCAGTCCAGTGTACGGTTGACCGTGCAATCAATAATTTAAGTGTTTACGTACATGACATGTAATAAATAACAGGTCACGTCATTCTTTTATTTGGGTTCAACATTATATTTTCTTGCTGGGTATTGCAGTATATTTGTTATTGATTCACGAGCCCTATTTTGTATGGACATATGTCTGTACTTAAAATTACTTAACAATGTGTTTCGATAAGTAGTAGCTTTTTGTTTGATACTACTGAAATAAATATAAGGTCGGGTAAAAAGTTTTTTTTTGTATTTCATATATAAATCAAGATGTATTTCATCATAGTAAATTTACTTTTAATTATAATGGATATAATTTAATTTTGTTCATCATCTTATTGCCATTTTGTAAGTAGTGATTTAATAAAATTTTGGGACTTCTGATCAATAATTGCAACTAGTAGTTAGTCAGTCCTTTTTTGATATTAACCTAACACTAACTAAAGAATTCTGAAGAAAGCGCAACAGGCGAACACCTGAGTGTATAAGGTTAGACCTATATGGTAGATTCATTAAGATTTTCTAACAATACTCTCTCAATATTTGATGACTAGCTAAACATGTGTGTAGTTTGGCATTATCATGGTGAATAACGACACCCATTTTTTGATTAGGCTTTGCCTGTCAGTAAAAGCCAATAAAGAATAATTCCCTTCCAATCCACACCACACAAATTATCAACTTATCGCGAGTTAATCCGGGTTTCGTTATAGTCTATGGAGCTTACCTGCCTTTTAACCTTGATCGTTCTCGCACCTTCTTGTCGGAAGTAATCTATTTTTATCACCAGTGATGAATCTTTTCAAAAACGGTTCGGATTCATTACGTTTCAATAGAGAATAGTTAATGAGTGTACGATTAATTACCGTTCATCATTCAAGTATCGAGCATTTTTCTATATCCAACTTGATTCAAATGAGTCAAAACTGTATTTTGGTCGATCTCCAGCTTTTGATCTATGTCGTAAGAACTAATACGCCGATCTTGCTCTACTATTTCCAAAATGGCATCGACTTTATCCGTAACAGGTCGACTAGAGTGAGGTTCATCTTTGACATCAAAATTACCGGACTGGAAACGCTTGAACCAGTTTTGTGCTACTCTTACCGACACTGCATTAGGTCCATAACAAATTCGTATTTATTTTGCAGCTTGAGTTGCATTTTTCTCTGTTTTGTAATAAAATTTCAAAGCATATCGAATTTCTACGTTAAGTTTGCTTTTTTAGAGACAGAAAAAGAATTAAAAAATGGCAAGGCATTATTTTTAAGTTTTTAAAATGTCTATTTAATGGTAAAACTAACCAGATACAAATAGCACTATCAAAGACATTTTATTGCAATTTTACTGCAATTAACTCCTTAATTAATAACTCATTAAATACTCAATATAGATATCATTATATACATCACTTGTATTCCTTTAGGTACCCGTTTGCATTTATTAAAATATATTAATATCGCTCGTATAAATATTTAAATGCATCCATAATTTTCCCTAAGTTTCATTCCTTTAATACAGTTTTCAATTATTTCTTGTGTTATCGACTTTATATTTCTTCCGGAAAAAGTACAACTGCTTTTTTGTTTCAGGGCTCACCCCTGTTGGGGCACACCCTCCCATAATCTTGTTGTTTCAGATTTAGGGGATGGACTTATAGCCCTCCGCACTGCTCGAGTGCGGATCGGGGTTAGCGACAGCTTAACGTGCTCTCTGAGGCACAAGTGAGTGCTTTGATTCGGCTTAAGTTAAAAACTCGTCGGTCGAAACGCTTGCAGTCAGAATCGGATCCGATACTGTTCGGTTTTAAGACTACGCTCTTAATCATTAAGTCACCACAGGTCCCCACAGGTCGTGAGGACCATATACATTACCGTGATCGAGCCAACCGTGCTGTACGCATCGTGTGCTTGGGCACCGGTGACAGGGAATCACCCTCACCCTCCAGGGTATCACCCTCTGGCTCACGAAGCTAGGCGCGACATCTCCGAGATCGTTGCGGAGGGCAAGACTGTGCGCTTGTTCTGGGTTAGAGCGCAAGTCGGAATCGCGGGTAACGAGCATGCAGACGAACTTGCCAGACGCGCCGCCCTCACCAAAAAGACGGCAGCGGACTATGATCGGTTTCCGCTGACGTACGCGAAAAAGGTTATTAGGGCGGCGAGTCTGGAGGGGTGGCAACAACGATACGGCGAGGGAAGCACGGGTGAGATCACCAAACGCTACTTTCCTCGGATGGAATAAGCGTACAGGGTCCTCAGGGACATCGATATGACGTCCAAAGTGGCATAGAACCTAACGGGTCATGGTGGATTCGCGCAGTACTTGTTTAGATTTAGATTGCGGGGCTCACCATACTGCGCCTGTGACCCCGCCAAAATTCAGGACGTGCTGCACGTTCTCGAGGACTGTGATATGTTCCTGTGGGAGCGTGCGGCACTGGAGGCGGAGTTCGGCGTCCGGATCTCGGGGCGCCACTTTCCGGAAATTTTAGGCGATGCACACAGGAGAGGTAAATTCGTGAAGTACTGTGAAAGTACTGTAGATAAATGTAACAGGATGAATCGCTCAACTTGGAAATAGTAAATATAATGCCTAGAGTAAAACGGAAAAAATGTGATACAGAGAGGGTAAAAAGTAATTAATAGGATGGTAGGGAGAACAAATGATGTAAATGTAATACAATAGTTATAAGGTCATTTGTAGACGTATATAAGATATAATAAGAAATAATTTTAAGACAAAAAATTGTTATATGTAACCACTGTAAGTTAAAAAAAAAATGAAATATGAATACATATGACAAAATTGTAAAAATGATTGCTAAAAATATTTATTTTGACCCACCCCTGCCATCCTAGCCCAAAAGCGATGTGTAAATGGTTGTATGTCTCTGAGGAAAAAGCATAAAAGGGCCGTGATTGCCATACCACGGGGGCTAAAAAAAAATCATTAAGTCACCGCCGTTTTTACAACTTCCCAAACTAAATTAGATCATCGCAAGTACAGGAGCTAAGTAATGCAGTAAGGTAGTAAATACTACACCTAATAAACGTACAGAACACCTATAAAAATCGCATATCTTTCAATTATATTGCAACAATAACGTCTCGAAAAAGTTAATTTAAAACAGTTGTCTTTTGTAACACGATTTTTTTTATTTTAGCATTTACTGGCATAAAAAAAAACAATTAACAGACAATCGCTTTATTTTAAATCGAATTCCCGATTTTAGTAAAATTGAATAATAAAAATTGATTACAATATATTTTCACGTACATATGTCCATTTCATTTCGTTACATTATATCTAATGCAAAAATTGAAAGCCTTTCCCCAGTAAAATACGAAACATTAAAAGCTCGTGTGCGCCGCGTGCTCGATCGTTCTAACATTAAGGTTGTATTTTTAATGGTTATATATTTTTTTATGTTTTTGTTGATTTCTCCAGAATCTAATACATTTTATATTTATAATAACTATTAGCTTTTCTAACAATAATCGAAATTCTGAAAAGATCACTTTTAAATTTTGTCCAAATACTAGCATCTGCTTGTATCGCCGTCCACGTGGGCCATAGAATTAGGTAGGTACAACTTGGCTTAAACTATGAGTTGGACTGCAATTTATTAAAATTTGATGCGTACTTTATGGAAGATGCCGGCACAAACAGACACACACTCGTAATTCTAAAAACCAAAGTTTCGGTACATATCCCCCTAATTAATCATCCAATTAGTTTTCTTTAAAACATTTTTGACGTATAAATGCAACTCCGTAATATTTTTATGGTAGATTTCGGCTTATGATCAGCGAGTCCGCTATCTAGTTCGCGCAATCCTTACAGGCGTAAACGTGTAAAACTTTTACACTAAACCGGCCGAACACGCGTTGGAAATGTTCTCATTGCAAAAGTGTTGCACGATGATTAGTCCCATTTCAAGGGATAAAACAATCTTTGAAGACGTACGGCGCGAGGGCCGCTGCCGCGTACGAGCAGCCCGCGGGGTCTGCTCTCCAGTCGGCCTGCGCGGTGTCGCGCGTCACGTGACCTGTCCGCTAATTAATTAATAACCAGATTAATTATGTTATCGCGGCGCGGCGGCGGGCCACGTAACGGCTATTTTTATCATCGTATTAACACATTTTACGTTTTAACTAGTGTTGTTAGCAACATTAGAAATTTTAGTTTTCAATATTTTGTCAGTGCTTGTGTAAACCGTTTAGTCGTAATATATAAAATTCCAGTATCACAATTTTGGTCCAGGGTGAAATCCGAAATCACTTAACCGATCTAAATGACATTTTGCTCACTGCATGTAATTTGGTCTAATTTGAGACATAAGACAGTTTTTATACCGATATTTTGCACAGTTGTCGAGATGAATTTTATTAATTTTTCAACAATTTTTTGTAGATATGTCATCCAAAAATGTATAAAAACACAAATTTTAATATCCCTAGACTCCCTCAATTAGTATAAAGCGGATAGACAAAAATATTGTTCACTAAATCACGCCATTTTAAATTTGAATTCATTTCAATATTTTAATACAATTATATTATGTACACTTAGGACCTCTCCATCATCTTTTTTTAAATGAACTTTAAAAGAAAGTCACTTTTAAAATTAATTTTACATTCTACGTCCGCCTTTTACCGGTGTTTAGCCTTCTCAGCCGTCAAATGAAGGACATGGAACGCAAAATTAATTTTAAAATTTACTTTTTATTAAAAGGAGATGTTGGAAGAGGCCTTTAGACCGGTATGTAGCAGAATGTAAAACGAGAACGGGAGCAGATTGAGAGGCTGCCCCGGACTGAAATTGAAAACGAGACCGTAGTCAAAATTGAATGTGTACTCGGCGTCAAAGAGAAGAGCCGGATTGCGACTGGAATACAAGATATTAAGAATGATTTACCCTCGCCTATGTCTAAATCAAAACGCGTCTGATTTGAAGTGGAATAGAAAACTGGAAAACTAAGTCAAAACGGAAAAAGGATCGCTGAACAAAATCAAAACGGAATCAGAATCAGGATCCAAATTGGACCCCTATCGAAATCAAAAACGGGACTGGGGTCAAAATGACTACAAAGTCGAAATTAGAAAGAAAAGTGTAACTCGAATCGGTATCGATAGCGAGGCCGGTATTGAGATTGACATCGGTCGATGCAAAAGAATAAGAAATCCATTATCTGTCCGTACTGGCGCAGCTGTGGCATTAACTAAATGGGCAAGCCACCTATATATAATAAAGGGCTGAACAACGTCTGCCGGGTCAGCTAATTCAATATTCGGAATCTAGTCAAAAATAACTTTACCCTTACTTGTGTGCTTGCTTCAATAATATTCGTTTAAGGCAATAAAAATTAAAAATACAATTTTCCTGGCATTAAATCTGTACTTCTGTTCAGTTTTAACTATAATTATTTTTGTCAGGAAAGAAAATAAACGTGTATGTCACATTTTTGGTAAACGCTTTTTTAAATCAAGACAAAAAAAATGTTTTTAAGTTTATGTATGTTTTAACTCATACGATTTTAGACCTTCCATGAAAGTATTTCCGAAACTGAAAACGGGCAGTTATTTATAATTTACTTGTATTTGGATTAAGAATCCTAAAAATACAAAAAAAAATCAACTACTTGCAAACATGTAACTAAAATAAATGATTCCGACACACGGGGGTGTTTGTTGAGCTGGTGGCACTTAACGCCTTATAAGAACTATCTCCAGTTTTTTCTACCTCGTTAGTTTTGAATGAGCAGTACGATAAATGCAAATATGGTAGAGTATAGGAAGGTGTTTTGGCTTTATGATTCACGTACGATGACGTCATTGTGACGTAATCAGCCGGAAGTATACGTATATCGTCACTGGAGTAACGTCACGGAACTGTAAATCGTGATTGGAATTACGGAGCAGCTCGTACGGTGGGAAGTTTTTTATTGTCAAGTCGAGAAATAGATAAACAATAACGTGGTGACTAAAAGTTAGGAATAATGTATATGGATAGAATTAATATTACTGGGGTTAATAAATTATTATAGAGTTAATGATTTGTTATTTAGAAAATTTAAAATATTTAAAGTACCGTCACCTGTATAAACGTAACAACGTCTAAAATAAAAATATGAGGCGCTCTACGCCTATATCTGCAGTACTCTGGTTGAGACAAAGTGTTAGAATAATCTTTATGGATTTGCATTTTAACTTGTGTTTATAAAAAAAAAGGAAATCTAAAAGCTTTTTATAAGGTAGTATGTAACCGAAAAATAGAGTTACGGCACAAGTAGTGCGAAATAGGCTACATGTCAAATAAAACTATTCTCTATGCTATACTCTCAATTTGCTCAGTGCTTCATAAGGAATTCCACATCCGTGCTGGGAACAAACAGATTAAATTCGGGAACACCTGACGATATCATAACGTCACACCACCGTCACACACCGCTCACACTGATTTCTTTACAAAATTTCTGTCTGTCTGTCCTTACACCTGCAATCCGTATTTTGTATGTGTATTTATAACAGAATTGAAAAGATCATCTGGAAAATTCTTTGGAACACATCCGCTCGCCCCTCGCCCCGCAGCGCACCTCTAATCTCGCAATAGACCAAAAGTCGAACGGAGGCGATCGCAGCGACACGTCACGCCCGCACGACGACATGATTTGAATTTTAATTTTGAAAGCGTTCCGCTCTCGCCGTTCGCAGAGAATCTATTTACATGTTACGATTCTCTATTCGGTTACCGTTTATAGTCCGAACGGTCGGGAAGCTATTTACATGTTATGGACCGATTCGATTTCACTGAATGTTGCTATCGGCTTTGAAAGTGTTACTGCGAATTGGTTTACGTAATATTTCCTTGAATGTCCTACGTTATCCATTAATGTTATTAGCTAAAATAAACATTGGTGGGGATTCCCCACTCTATTGCAGTATGTAAAGGAAATATTTAGTTATACGGTTTTTTTTGTTTCTGTAAACTTTATAAGAAAACTAGTTATTTTTTATTTGAGCATTGTTTCTTATATTTATTTTAATATAAATAATCAAAAATTATACAGTGAAAAATTAAAAAAAAAAACAATTTATTTATCATTGATTTTTTCCTGCACCTCCGCTTACGTAAATAAATAATTTTGATCGATATTTTGATCTTTGTTACAACTTCTTTTCTAAGCCGAATTTTCATTTCATTGTCCATCGTGCACAACATCACAATCCCTCTCCTTCAACTCTCGCTATTACTCTCTTTCTCTCTTCCTTTTCTTCTACCTTTCCTTTTCACCCTTGAAATTCTTCTCCCTTACACTATCCCTCCATATTTCCTTTTATCTCTTACCCCTTTCTTTTTCTTAGGTTTTAAGTTTATTCTCCACACCTTTCTCTCTTTAACCTAACCATCAAAGAGCTTTGGTTGACTGAAATAAAATAAAAATAATAGTTTTGAAGTGTTTTTTCCTGCTGAGCAGCAAATTTTTTATTATTATGATAATTATATAATTTTTTGCGTCGTTGATTTTTATTAGGTACGGACTTTTATCAAAATCGTTGTATACTTTTTTGCAAACATTGGGTTGCTAAAAAGTATACAACTAATAAGACAAACAATACCTTTATTCTACACAATATAGAATTTCACTAATGTACTAAATTTCAAACAATATTATAAAAACAATCCTTATACGGCTTCTAAAACAAATAACAATTTATAAACTTTATGTAATAATAAAGGTAAATTGCACAGTAATAAAAAAATCCAGAATTTCCAAATTAACTTGCAATGAATGTAAATCTATACGTATATGGGACAAACTGGACGTTATTTTGAAACTACATACAAAGAACAAATTTCGGGCTTTAAAAGTAATAAATCAGACAGATCCCATTTTGCTAATCATTTAATAGGAACTGGTCATAAGTTCAATGACGATTACAAATTCGATGTTTTGCATATGTGTGAGGGTTACATTTAAATGTTTTGGAATCTTTCGAAATTTTAATACATATAAACAATAATAATATGCTCAATGACCAAATTAATATTTACAAATATCTATTGTTGGACGCTTGCCTGTAACTGTTGGGTAATGGTTGGTGATGGTTAGTCTATTGACCATCATTTATTGACATCATCAATAGACAGGCATGTCCATTGGTGATGGTTTGTGGCTACTGGTAGAGGTGCTTTCCTCTTTCTTTGACGTTTTCCATGACTCACATGAGGAGGATAGGTCCGTATTTGTCGGTTATTTTTAAAACTCCTTACGCCCTAGTGGATGTAACTATCTGCATTTTCCTTAGGATGTGCCTAGTTGGCTTGAAACGTACATAAAAAATAACAATATAACTATTAGCGGACTAAGATAAATAAAAAAATAATACTTTCTTAAGTTTTTGATATCTTTCAATACTTTCGAATCAATGTTCAATTTTTAGAACAAGAATCCGTAGTGGAAGAACAGATTCGAGGGTCAGCGGTGGGTTGCATGCTGCATGTTAATGCATGTTGCAGGCGAGCGTCTAATACACTTAATGTAAAGACTGTAATCTGTCAATATACCAAATTTCATAAAAATTAGTTAAACTATTAAACCATTGTTAAAGTATAAGAATACATAAATCGAAATATTCAAACAAAAATTAGTCTATTCACTTTATTAAGACTTTAGTTACTTTCATACTAAATGGTGAAATTTGGGATGAGGGTTATTTTAATGATTCTGTTAGATTTTAAGTTAGAGAAATTAAATTTGGTGCTTAGACTCTTTTTCTTTTTAACTGAAGAAACGTGTATTTCGGAGATATAATGAAAGTCGAAAAAGAAACCGATCCTGGAGTGGAACAGGCGTTATGACCAAGAGGGATTAGAATTGACCTTAGGTTGAGGCGGGGCTGGAAACGCTAGTTAATACTTTTGCGTAGATATTAAGAATAATATATTATGCCATTGTCAATATGCGGAGTAGATGCAAAGCCACGATATTCCGTTAGTCAATAATGTAAATGATATGATAATGAGTGTGAAATAACAGATATTGTACGGTTTCATGTATTTTTTGTTAAAGTTTAATAAAAAATTCGTTATCGGTACCTGATACATTAAAGCTTCAAAGTGTATATACATATATTTATGACGATTTCCAATTTTGAAGTTTTGAGTATACTTTTCGTAAAGTGTGCCTAACTCTAGTATGAATAATCGCAACTCAGTGTTTGATCTGACTTCGCTGTACTAATAACGAGGTGAATTTGCGTCCTGTTTTTGTATATTACTGGAGCTTTGGCTTGGGAATCGTTAAGCTCTCCTTCTCCGTTTTGCTTCTTAGGTATAACGATACTTTTAATAAAAACGCTAATTTAAAAAATAGATATATTTAATTATAATGACTTTTTAAAAAGTAACTTATGAATTGGGCGGTAGAAATAAACTAAAAATCATACTTAAGGACACTTAGAGTGCATTACTATAAAGGGTTTTTAAAGATGCAGGATTTAGTTTCATTGACCTTGGCTCGTTCTAGAAAATCATCATCTTTCTACTTACAAAGACTGACATTGTGTGAAATCAGCCGAGTCATCCATCCAGTACAAAATGTGTCCGCATCGCCGAGTGTAAAGAAGCCGCCGTTTCCCGGAGGGCCGTGACGCGCGGGCGCGGCACAAGCCCGCGAAATCCCTCGAAGACAGTTCTAATCTCGCGCTAAGAAAGATAGACTTTATCTAAGCCGCGCCGCCGCGGGCCCGCATCGCCCCCGAATTAAGTGCCTTGCGATATTTAAGCCGCGGTTTGTGCTACGCGGTTCTTGCGTATTAAAACTTCCTAAAATCTTAGTACAGTTCTGTCAGTGGAAGAGCGACATACTATTGTTTGATTATGAATACCCACAAAGAGACTGCAAAAAAAAGGATTTAGTGCTCACGAGCGACCGTGACGTATTGACGTTTCATACTTAAAATTTATCGATCCGAAGTTTAGAAGTTAAGAAGGTAATGTAAGTAAAGTTACAAAATATTCGATTTCACGATATTCTATATACGTGCTACTTAAAGTCCTTGCTATAGTATATTTTATTTTTTTGCCCGCAGTGTTCAGCAAATGCACATTTTTCCTACACCTTTTATTATAAAAATCGTCGGTTAAATTGGAATCGCAATTTGTGTTGATTTCCTCTTGCATAATAATTATTATCAGTTGATGGTAATATTAAGAAAAATCGTAAAATTAAGATGAAATTAACTGAAAAAAGTAAAATACAATATATTATATTAACTACCATTTTTTCAATAACAAAAAGCTTTGTTGCATGAACATATTTTTTAATCAAAGGAAAATCCACTATCAAACTCTGATTTTCATATGTGAAATATGGATCTGGAACTATTTAATATGAAATGAAGCATTGCAGTTTCTCAATATTAGTTTACGTTCGGGTATTATTCTAAATATCTAACAAGCTGTCATGAATTCTTAATATGCGTAAATAGGCGAAAAGGCTTATCTCTCTACCGCCTATGTGATTAAAAGGTGTGAAATTTATTAGATATAGAAAGAATTAGATTAATTTTAGTCGTTTCCGTAGTGTAATGTTCCATGGCGCACTGATCTGGAGACATACCGCGGACATCCGTAGAATTTACATGCTACAGAAACGAGTCATTCGTGCGACTTACGAACTCGAACCTCGTCTATCTCTTTGAAATAAGTTTAAGAAAACTGAATCTTAATTTATGTACAAAACATCTCAATTTATGTTAATAAATATATTATATGTAAAAAAAATACAAGTATTTTAGAGAAATAAGTAGTGATCTACATAAACTCAGTGTTAGAAATAAAAAAAAAACTGTGTTTATATGTTATTTGACTATATGATGCCACGAATTCACTCAAGGGGCTCTGTGTATGCATCTTCAATAAAGTGCCTGAGGGTATACGAGATTTACCCCTATATGATGAAATGGAACCTTATATGACCTATATGTACATTTACTGTTTGATTGTACATGTGTGCTCTAGCAAGCATGATAGTCTAGTCAATAAATTTAGGAAAATTATGTTGCACGAAATAGTCTGGCTTTGAATCGCGAACAGAAGTTCGACTTTCCCAGGATCCACGGTTGAACTTAGGTTTTATCGGGTTGCCGCAAAACTCCGCGGGCTGATGTTTTGTTTCGCGCGCTTTTCACGTTCTACAAAAAAATAGAACTATTTGCTCTCTTCTCGCGCTTAGAGTATCAGGATGCGTCACTACTCGTTCGGTGTGATGTACCAAAATCTAACCTCGGATCAACAATTTTTTTCAAACCGAAGCAGTAACATGATAGTGACGCCCCCTCTCTCCAGTGTTTGAGAAAAATTATTAAAGAATTATAAATTGGCATTTTTTAAAATATGATCAGAATAATAAGAAGACTTTAATAAATTTGCACTCTTTGTTATCTATTACCTAATAACTTTTTCATAAAATTGCGTATAGGAACATATCATAACAGCTCATGATATGTTTCCTATATATGTTTTCTATATACTCTTTTAACCAGTCATTTTTGATTTTTGGATTTTAGAAAATTAATAGGCAAAGCTCTAATGCTATATAACTACCATTTTTCATAATAATATAAAAATAAATGTAATATTTTCCAAAAAATATTACATTTATTTAAAAAAAATCATTATATCTCTTGGAAGGAAAAACCATTAAAAATATCCTTTAAATAATTTTTATATTTAATTATTTACTAAATTAATGAAATTGTAAAATTAAAAATACCGCTATGATGTTGCCAACGATACACTGCACAGCAGTTGTTCGCAGCGCATTTCGGAATTAACCCTAAAACTTATTCAAAAAACCAACTTGTTGTGTTAAAATCAAATGAATAATTTATAAATCAACGTGCGTTAAATACTAGATACTTTGTGAAGTAAGATTTTGGTGCCTTCTAAAACTGCCGCCGGGTCAGGTGCCCTGGCTTGCCCCCCCCCCCTGATCCAGAGCTGCCAAAATCAGTCTACTGAAGCTAGGCAATGGCCTAGGCACTCTAACAGAGTGACAGCAGTTTACTCGTAGCTCTCTGTTTCGTTTTCAGTTTGGGATTGAGCGGCACATTTTTGCGCGGTCACTTGAATTGCATTATTCGGCACAGTGGAACTCTCCAATCCGTAAGATATAAACAATTAAAATTTATGTGCTCAATATCAATTATAAAGAAAGAAAATATTTAATTTTCTGCGTTTTCAAGAAAACACAGAATTTCACAAAATGGTAAAAAAAATAAAACACCGTCTACCGACGCAACATCATCAAACAAATAAAAAAAGACACAGTACCAAGCCCGGATTAAATGGTTATTGAATTATACCGGCGTGCGTCAGAAGTATTTGTAGAACAAGTTACAAAAATCATCGAAAAAGCATGTGAAAGCAAATATCTTCCGCAAGAATGGGTTAAAACAATTCAAGTTCTAATTCCCAAGATTTCTTGGGTTTATATTTATAAACCGCAGTCGATGAATGATTACAGAAAAATATAAATCTGCAATGTAAGCTGCAGAATTTATGCCTCTTATTTCTTAAAAGTTTTAGATGAAGAAATCGAAGCTATGAACCAATATTAAGGATCCTCTATCGACGAACGATCACATATTTGTAGTTAGACAATTTTGGATAAAAAATGGAAGGAAGGTAAGCCGGAGTATGTACTGCTACTCGACATAGCAAAAGCTTTTGATTCGGTAGACTTATTTGCTCTACATGGTATTCTGAGAACAAGGTGAATATTACTTCACTCAACAGTATTATGTTGTGTCTCAAAGAACACACATCAATCCTATGGTTTGAACAAAAAACTCAAAGTATCAACAAAAGGAAAGGGGTCAAACAAGGATGTCCACTCTCACCTCGGCTTTTTACCATTGTGATGGACGACGTCTTAAGAACTCTAGAGGAGTTAGTCAGTGAAATAAGGTTGGACCAGGATGCAGAAATTAATCTCCCCATTATATTATCATTCGCAGACGACATTATTATTATAGGCGATAACATTATAGTTTTTACTAATAAAATAAAGAACTTAAAAGAACTCTTAATTTCAGTGCGCTTAAAATTAAATGAAACTAAGACCAAGATATTATTCAGAGATCCAATCAATAAGAGCATAGCCAAACAGACACAGGAAATAAATGGAGTACTAATTACTCACGTGGACACAATTAAATATCTGAGTACGTTCCTGATCTCAGAGCTGAGTCGGAGGGATATGATAAAAGCAAGATATGATAAGAGCACGAAACAAGCAATCCGTAATCTCCTTCATCAAGAAAACCAAAATGCACTGGAAAATCGCCAAGTTGATTTACAAAATGGTGATCTTTCCCTTCATGACTTACGGTCTGATTGTAGTAGCACTTACCAATTCGAATAGAACAAAACTGAAACAGTATAAAAAAGAAATCGTGAAAGACGTGACGCCAGAAATCAACCTAAACTGAAAACACAAGAAATCTTCGAAGGAAAAACAATTGCCAAAATCATCAAGGTTAGAAGAATATGCTACTACGGTCACCTCTTAAAAAGAGGCTAATCCCACATACTTAACTCTGCTCTACGATATATTACAACAAAGAGAAAAGTTGTACATCATATAGGATATATAGGATATATAGGACATAGGAAGATTTGCTTCGATAAGACTTCAGTTATCACAATAGGAACCAGAAGTAAATGGGCCACATTAGCTCAGAATAAAACAGAAATAAAAAATGCTGCGGATGAACTATACCAGTTTCCAGGAACAGGCACCAAAAGCTCTGCACCAAATGAAGAAAATGAAGAGAGAAACAAATTGAACGAGAGAAACAAATTTATTTCATATTTCTTATATGTATTATATTTATTGACACATTATAGTATCTATTACGTATCCTGAATCCAGTTTCTGGCTAAAGGTTGCACTAGTACCGGCTGATTCTACACTCCTGTCACTCCTAATCCAGACTAGATCCTGCAATTATGCTCCCTTCGGTGTATCGGGACTTGTCCCTTTAAGTCATAGTGACTGGTTGAAGGTTTATCGATGATGATCATGATGATGCTTATGGGAAACGAATTAGTAGAACTAAATTCGTCCGAAACAAAAGACTGTTCTATTATTATTATTTCCAACGGCACAAGCTCTTAAAAAAGAATGACTTAAATTACATTTCTATGAACTCGAAATGTATTTTAAAATATATTTTAATATTTTTTCTTTTGGAGACTTAAAGATCCATTTTAATGAATTTAAAATAATTATTAAGAAAATACTCAATAAAAAACAGTATTTTCATTTTCCGAATAATTGGGAAGACAAATATTTATGGACATTACAAGCTCGTCTTCTTATCGGATTGTTTCAGTAAGTCATTGTTTTGCGTTTATTGTGGTTGTTTAAAACAAAATCTGAAAATTGTTCCCCGTAAGTTTCTTGCTCGTTCTCATTGAAGGAAAACTACTTTCCAAACGAATGCTAAAATGGCAAATTTCAATGAAGTTCTGTGAAATAAGATATTTTTCTTTGGGAAAAAGAAAACTGTTCTTGAGTTTTTGTTTGAAAATACCAGGCGTTCTGCTTATTTTGTACCCCATTGAATAATTTTTTGATGAGACAGCATCTTGTTCAGTAAACATAAGAATTAAGGTTGACTTAATGTAAACTGATTGCCTAAAATATTGAATTAACTTCTTCAAAACTAATTATACTCAATTATACTTAAGACTAAACGATACATGAAATTCTCATCTTTCTGAAATAGCAATATTTCATTTAATCATTTAATTAGTCATATAATGTATTACATTTAATCAATAATATACGTAATATATTAATATACTAATCAGGAAAGTAGAATAATCTGTCTCTTTATAAGATTTTGTCGATAGAACAACTGTTAGAGGCGATTAAACATATAATAGAAACGTACTGTAGGCTTACGACATTTCGATTCGTTTCAACGGCGCAGGCGCTATTCCGTATTTCCATAACGTTTTCGTCGGCCACCACATCGGTATTCCGTTTTCCGGTTACTGAGCGAGCACACCTGACCGCATTTCGTTCTGACAGAGTGCTGGAAATGACGGGCCGGAATAAATTTCACCGTTTAATCATCGCCATAGAAGTTAGCCGCCGACTATGATTAATCGACGTAACACACGAAACACATTCAGTGAACTCCGCACCGCCCTCGCACGTCGTGCGTCGCGTCCTTTTGCGTAGAGAAATATTTAGGTTCAGTTGACGTTCACGGCAAGCTCGGGCGTGTCTATGATGGCCTCTACGTGCGGCATGTAGTAGGTTCAATTTCTACTGTTACCGGCTTGAATTGCATTCCGTGGCCTCTTGCGTATGCGACATGTAGTAGGTTCAACTCCCACTGTCTCTGATCTGGATTGCGTTTTATTGGTTCATTGTACGTGTGACATATAGCAGGTCCAACTTCCACTGTCACTGACCTGGACTGCGTTCCGTAGTTTATCATGTCTGCGGCATGGAGCAGGTTCAGTTTCTGCTGTCGCCGACCTGGACTGAGTCCCGTTGTCTTTTTGCGTGCGCCATGTAACAGGTTCTGCGTCTGCTTTACAGGTTCATTTTTAGTTTGCTACTCCCTTTTGTTTTTTAGACAATAAATTATCGGATCAAAATATAACAATCATTACAATTATGGATTTCAATACCTGTATATACATTTCTGTCAGCGCCATTTTGTGGAAATCCACCACATAATATAAATGTTCCGATATAATCATGAGAGGTAACTATCTATTTATAGTAATGTAATGTTTAACATAAAGTCCTAAGTATATATCGCATTACTGAGAAAGAATAGAAAGAGTTGCCAAAAAAGTCATCGAATCAAACAAAATGAATAACTTGAAGTATTTATAAAATGAGGTGTTCGTAAAATGTTTTACGAACCTACAAAATAGTTTCAAAACTCGCCATGCCAAGAAAATAAGCTGTCTCAAAATGACTTTTCCAATAAATATACTTTGAAAAGCAGTAGGTGTTGAAAATTGACCCCTTTATTTGTCAAATCAACTCTCCGTTTAAAAATATCGTTTATTTATAGCATACTTTTTTTTGTATTTAATAGGTTTTCAGTAAAATCAAAATAACCACAATTCAACTCCTACTTTAATAAATATAATTATGTGTATTTATATTGTTCTGTACAACCATATTGAATATTGATAATAATTTGGAAAGTGATTTCATTTGAAACTAATTTATATTTAAATATTAAAATTATAACATAACTGATGTTTAATTAAGCACGTAAGTCCATAAGTCACATCCGTTTTGAAAGGGAAAACAGGGACGCTTCTGTGGCCACTTTGTTATCTGTTTGTCTTGCTATCCTTCTATCAGGATATATTTTCTCGGAAAATGATAGAAAAATGAAGTTGAAGTTAATAGAAAACAGTTAAGTTTATTCTGATAAAAAAACTGCGACTGGTAGTTTTGACAATCCTTTGTTGATGTTAACCTAACACTACCAAAAGAATTCTGAAGAGACCGAAACACGCAAAAATCTGAGCGTGCAAGGTTAGACCTATATGGTAGATGCATTAACACTTATCAACCAAACTTTCTCAATATTTATTCAGTGGCTAAGTCTGAGTGTGATCTGGCGTTATCATGGTACATAACCACACCCTTTCTGTTCATCGATTCCGGACGTTTTTTCTCTACTTCTTGCTAGAGTCTCATCAGCTTGTTAGCAATAGAGATCCGAATTTATGGTTTTGATCAGCGGTAAAACTCATAATAAATAATGTCCTACCAATCCCACCATACACATAGCATCAACTTATTCCAAGTTAATCTGGATTTCGCTATTGTCTGTGGAGCATGCTTACCTTTTTATCGTGATATTTTTCACATATTCTTGTCGTAAGTAATCCATTTTTCATCACCAGTGATTAATCTTTTCAAAAAAAGTTTGGTTTCATTACGTTTCAATAGAGAATCCCAAATGAATACACGATCATTAGATTTCTTTCAGGGAGCTTGCATGGAACCCGAGTATTGAGCTTTTTTGTATATCCAGCTATAGTCAATCTACTATTCTTCAGCTATGTTGTTAGAACTAATATTACGACCCTATTTTACTTTTTCCAAAATAGCATCAACTTTATTCGTAACACGTTGACCAAAACAAGGTTCATCTTTAACATCAAAATTACCGGACTGAAAACGCTTGAACAGGTTTTGTGCTACTCTTATTGACCCTCCATTGGGTCTATAAACGTCAATTTTTTTGTGTCTTGTGTCATATTTTTCTTTTATGTTGTAATCAATCTTCAAAATGCATCGAATTTCCACATCATTTTGACGGAAAAAAAAAACAATAAAATGGCGGGTCACTGTTTTACTTTTTATTTCACTTTTTTTAACAATGTCATCTATAGAAGGTACCAAAACTAACCAGATACAAACAGTTCAATCAAAGAGATTTTACTGCTACTTTTTACTTATACAATATTTAAAAAGTTTTTCCACGGCCTATAATACAATATTCTAAATCAACAAATTAAAATTTCGTTTCTGTTTTTGCTCGCAAATTTACTCATCAAAATCTGTACGGAAGTTCCCGTTGATTTATATCATAAAATTTGACAGAACATAAAGTCTCACAGCACAAGTAAAAAAAAAACGTGAAAGTCGTTGATTTGTGATATTTTATCACATAAAAATATTTTTGCTATTATGAACTAGTATTTGCTTCGCTAATTATATAGTCCGCTTTTCATAATTATCTTTTTATTAAATTTAACCCTTTTCTATTCTCATTCAATTCAAATTCAATTTCGATTTACATGGCTGTAGTTTGAGGATACCTGAGAAGTCTGAGGGTTCTGCATACCATACTGTAGTAGGCATATACAGCGCTCACAGCGCGGGGTGCCAATCCTTACCACAGACGTATTTGTGCTAAGTACGTACGATATTCAACACGACCGTCTCGTGGGGACTGTTGACTCCTCGGTGTAAGTGCTAATAACTTACAATAATACTATTAATGTAATCGCATTCATACACGTACAATATCGGGGTCGACGGGGGCTCGTGGAGGAGGCACAGCTGTGTTAGATATTTTTAAATGAGTCCCGGAGGCGCGCGACGCTCCGCTCCATCGACAATAAACTCTCTAACCTAATTCCCTACAGCCGAGATGCTCGGCCACATCACGGTCGCGCGCTAAATTCATGTGCAAGCGTAAAACGCGCGTTAGCTTTACGCGTAGCTTTTTTCCATGTATACGAACGTGCATCAGATCTTTGTAGCCAGTTTTCCCGAGACGAGAAATTATATCATAAATTCATCTTAACTTTATTATTCTTCTACGTTTTCAAGAATGATTGAACCTGATTTGTGACTACATTTACAAGAGTGTAGTGTAGCAAAAGAAAGCGTATAAATGCACAGCGTATTCGTGCAAGTGCCTCGTCATACAAATTTAAATGGTTTGACCCATTTCACAAACTTTTGTTGCACAAAATGGTCTGCTTTAGAAACTACCAAATTTTGTATTTAATAATTTAAGCAGAGTGGTCAGCGAACCGGTATTATACCGGATATCAGGTCGAAATTTGGAACACGGCTGAAGATGCATTTATAGCTTAAGTCTTTTTATAGTACGTAGTCCTTAGCTCCTACGGTACATCAGCCCGCTGGTCCCGGGCGTGCTCCCCGCGGCCGCGACGAGTCGACGGCATTCACCTCGGACTGGGCGAGCATACAATGTTTTAGGTCCATTATCCTGAATCTTAAAAAGATCATGAGTGTGCGTGCCGGGGTAGTGGGGTCATCCAGGGCTGACACAAGCCATACAGAGGACTGACGTCATAAACTGCCTTCTTTTTTATTAAAAGTATGTTTTGTAGTACAACTTTTACGTTTTATGTAATACAAACGTAATAGGTAACGTTAGTGATTATTGGTGATCATAATTACTGAAATAGTCATTCCGAAGGTTCCAAGCGACGAAGTGGATCAACGTTTTCATAGAAACTTAAGAACTCTCGGGGGTAACATAGGGGTTAAAGAAAAACGGCCACGATAATCAAGCATTGGAGTGTTGTTGGTTGGAGAGGCCGTCGCTGCCCGCATATCGGAGTACGAGTAATATTAAAACGGTTATCGCTCCACGTAATTTTGGGAAATGAATAAAAATCGATGTTTTTGTATAAACTGCTAAATATAAGTATTGTACGATAGTGATCCGGTAATCGTGATATCTACAGATGTTATATATATAATGTATATCTCGTAATTTATCGTAATAAAAAAATTATAATTAGTGCCAGGTCTTTTTGGTTATAGAGTAAAAAAGGCTAAGTATCTTTGAGAGCCAGTCGTAACTGCTATAGCTCTTAATAATAAATATTACTCCCCAGAGCTATTTATTTGCGTAGCATTAGCAAATGGTTATAGTAAAAAATGCATAGATGGACTTACTAACAACAAACAAAAAAGTATTATAAATAACACTATCTATCCAATACAAAAATAACACTAAGTATGTAGCGAATACATAGCAGTAAACTAAATAAAAATAAAAGTAATCGTGAATAAACAAATTAACTTGCGACGAATGAAAGTCTTTTTATTTAGGTCAAACTGGACATTAGTATTCAAAAACCGGCGTTATTGGACACTTGCCTGTAACGATTTGGGCAATGATTTGATAATGACTAGTTTGTGACAGTTGACAAGCATGTCAACAGTGATTGTCTGTGACTGCGTGACTGCTAGTGGAGAGAGCTTATGTCATCTTTGACGTATCACTCATTTCGTGCATATGCAACTAACTGACGAGGTGGCTGGGAGCGCATCCGTTAGTAGTCATAATACTTTTGACACCCTGGTGGATATGACTGTCTGCATTTTCCTAATGATGTGCCTAGTAGGCATAAAACGTACGTCGAAATAACAATAGAACTATTAGCGAACTAAGATAAATAAAATATTTACACTTAATTAGGTGTTCGATATCTGTCAATCCTCTTTAAGTAATATATTAAATTCAGAGAATTTTTAGTGGAAGAACAGATTCGAGGGTCAGCGGTGGGTGGGTTGCACGCTACGTGTTACTGCATGTTGCCCGCAAGTGTCTAATAACGAATTTCCACAAAGTAATACTACACACAACGGAATATGGAACAATCGTAACTGGTTCGCACATTTTAACCATAGTAGCGACCGCTCGCAAAATTATGAGAGTTAACGAATTTAACATAAAAGTTTTATCTTGAATGCAAATAAAAGCCATTTCAATCTTTTTACAAAATAATACTCAAGGGGGCATAACTGTGAGCGCGACTCAAATTAGGTTACCATAACATATTCTAATTAGCCCAAGAAATTGACCTTTGTAATATATAAGCTCGTATTCTCCAGATAAAATTTTGTCTGTTGTCAACATCATTCAGATTCAAATATGTGTGTATTATCGTCTTTAGATGCCTTGAAAAATGCTTTTCTCGTAACCCATTGCATATTTACATTTCAAAATTAAAGGATGCATGTGATGAATCTCAATGCCCAACGATTTCTAATCCGTCAAACAATAAAAACGAAAAATTTAAAATTCTCAGGTGTATTGGAATTAATCAGTCTTTAAAAAACAAAACAAAATATTTATTTATTTCATTTTAGACTGCTTGAGTATCTAAACTCACTTTAAATATTAACGTATATATTAACGACAATTTTTTTAAAAGTTTTGCGTCGCTTGAGCGAAAAAGTAAAACGGAAACGAGAAAAGTGAAAACATGTGGTAAAAAAATATGGTATGGGTCTACTTAATGTGCTAGAGCCATGCCGTGGTCAACTCGACTACAGCACGAAAATGGACTGGGTCGACCGCTGAGGTACCACGCCCTCACAGAGTAAAGACGTAAAGTAACAGCCTATGCTGTCGCTTTTTATCCAGTGAGTGAGAATTCCGGTGGCACAGTCCCCCATCACGCCAGTCCATGGTTATCATCCTACACTCCTCTCCATCAAATATCCTAATCCTAAGCAAAAGCCCGGCAATACACTGACAACGCTCTCTGGAGTTATGAGGGTCCGTGGGCAGTGCTAATTACTTACTCTGGTGGTTCTTATGCTCATTTATCCCTTGAAAAGGCTATATAAAAAAAAACTTGCTTAGATGTCTATCTATTGTCATTAAATAAAAGTACTTTTCTGTAAAAACTGTCTATAATACAAAATCATAGAGCATGGTGTTATTTTCAAATCAAACAATAAAATGTAAATATAGGCACTTTCATGTCCATTTTCTTTATCATACTCCTATAACGCATGCGCAACGTAGAGCGGTGATATAATTTGGTACGTCCTTAGTATTTTCCATCTGTAAAAGAAAAAAATGAGTTGAAAAAACAGTCTGGCCGATTAAAGAGATAGAGCACCGACCCATAGGGATATAACTAAATGTGTCCATGTTAATCTCGTCAGTATTATGCTGATGAATAGAGTGAAGATTCTTTTTTGTTAGTGGTAACGTAGTACAGCGTATACATAATTGGTGGAGCGCGGATCGATACGCGCCAAACGCCACAGGTGCGTCGGCCCGCGCGCGCCCCGCCACTCCCCCGGCCGCCCTTCAGCCAGATAATCGTCCTTAAGCACCCTTCCACTTACCCCACTCTCGCGCTGCGGCTGAACTCGTCTATGGAAGAACGTGAACGCTTTGATCTTTGCATGCGTAGCTCCAGGGATAAGGCGCATGCAAAACAAGCAGCCACTGGTAACACTTGAACGAACGTCGTCTATTCATTGTTGAAATAGATATTTATTTCACTTACAAATTGGTGACAGATCTAATAACGAAAACATTTATTACTAGTAAGCTTTACGCCCGCGGGTCCGCTCACGTGGACATAGACTGTGCTCATTCATCTTTTAAATTAAAGGATTTTGCTGTCAATGGTAATCTCGTCCCCGCTTTCAATGCTAGTCCCGTAGCGTTTCTGATTTTGACCTCGTTTACTCTCATGATTCTAATTGCTGTCTCTACAGTTGAGTTCGAATCTCGATCCCGTTCTCGATTTCTCCCTGTTTTTCAATAGGACAGATAAAATATACAGATGAAAAATTAAAAGATTTTTTGGTATAATACCTTTCTTTTTTCGTCTCTTTTCCATTTTTCATACATGTTTCCAATGTACAAAAACATCGGATTGTACTGTTTTATAATCTTTTTACAGGATAGATTTTATCATGCATTTTTTGGCAAATATTCATAATGTCCATCTTTTTCAAAACAACTTCGTCAAATTAACTATCACATAAATATATCATTCATAATATACTCGTAAATAATATAAGCACGACCCTAATAAATGCCCAGCCAGACTGCAAGCGCGGGCGTGGTCGGGTTACCGGCAGCGTGGCGCATAGCGGCGCGGTATCTACGTTTTCTACGGTATCTATTCTAAGATTGTTAATACGACATTTTTACGAGCTATTTTGAGCTATTTTTCTCAGAAACGGCTACTTCAATGACTATGGTTTTTTTTAGCAATTTTTGTTATATGGGAAGGAAATTTGAGTATTTACGAAAGGATGCACGATGAAATCTGTGTTAATGAAATCCTATAGGCACTTAATATTTTTTAACTTGGTAATGTGTTTCTATAGTCATTTATGATAAACTGGGATCTGCTTTGAGAACGAAACGAGCATCGGAATTGAAAGAGGAAACAGGATAAAACAATAGTAGACCCAACAAAAACACAATGTGGATCAATATCTACAATAGAAACAATGAGGTGTATAAAGATAAATGAATTAATCCCATAGTTACGCACGTGTACATTGTTTAGTATTCGCTATGTGTACGAGATTACGCCGTCTAGCGTTTGCTACTTTTTGAGAATTATCCAATATTTCTATGCACATGAAATAATAAACATTTTGAAAATAGAGTTGTTTGCTATTATTATTAATGCATAAATCTCTTTCTACAACACACTACTATAAATGTTTTTCTGCCTACATCTCGAACCGATTTAGAATTCGTCATCGATCGGAAGTCGTACTGTCGAGACAGCTATGTATTTTCTATCATTGATTCCAATCCGTGGCGTAACGAGCGCCGCTATTCGTATTCGCGACCCTGAATGACTATCGTTATCGGTTGACTTTATCGTTATATATACAATGCTAAGAGTCCCTAAACTCATCCATACGTCTATATGCACTATAAGAATTATAACGTAAAGTATATTCACGCTATATACATGACAGTGTGCGCAGAAAGTTTCCGTCGCAAACTTATAACATATGAGATAGATAAAAAAAATAGAAATCGTTGTGACAAAAGGTATAGTTTTGCAATATTCATCAAAAATCTTTTCCTTGAAGCTGTAGTTCTGTGAAGACCAAACCGCCCCCGTGGAACCAATATCCCTTAACATTTATGTCTTTCTAAATATTTTTCAAATAATACAACTTTTATTTAGCAGTTTATTTTTAATTTACAATGATAAATATTGTGTCTTATCCTAACAACACTGATATTTAGAATGAAATTTCACATAAAATTTATCCATAATGTACTGCATTTGTTTAAAATATTTATAAGGAGCATGCGAGCCATGAGAAAGTAAATGGCCACCGCCGCCCATAAGCATTTGCAGAGGACTCACTCACGCTTTACCGGCCTTTTAAAGAGGAATACGCATTTTTCCTGAAGACCTCCTTGTCAAAGTTCGTTGGGAATGCGGCTGATAGTTAATCATTCTAGACTCTACCGTACGTAGCAGAATCAAACGTACGGTAATGAGTCACAAGCAAATCGCCGCGCTGAGAGCACTGAAAACGCGAGCTCCGCACGCCAAAATCGTATCAAATCGTAAAACACATTGGATCGTAGTGATTTATATACCGTTAGAAGCGCGCTTAAAAGCTGTGCCCAGTAGTGTAAATTTTAGTGAAATCGGCCCACAAATAAATTTTTTAGAGCCGAAAAAGTTATGTGAAAAATGTCAAAAACTCCGAAAACCGATCGACGACTTCCATTTTTTAAGACGTCGCCGTGAGCGCGTCGCCATACAACACCTTCCTGCCGACTTCGGGATTTTTCTCGTGGCCCGTTCCCGAAAAATCCGGGAAAAACATCAAACTACGTGGCCACATGGTCTTGGTTCCCGATATCACAGCGAGAAGGGAGTGGCGCCGGTTGACGCGCCTTGTCAATAGCTACCGAACGACGCTTCGGGCTGCTCTCAGTGTCAATAAACAACGGAGCAACATTGAAAAAAATCGACACTGAGGGTAGTACGAAATTTCTGTCGTAATCGTTTTGCTGTTGAAATTGGTGGCAAACGCGTCTCCGTGCAAGAGGGAGGGTTCCAGCGACGCCCCAGATTTGGTAGTCTTTTTTGCCTATTTTTCGGACTTTAAGAAAAAACTCTTTGCTTTGTGTGTTTTGATCCTAATAAAGTTTTTGACCATTCAAATAAGTGAAATATTTAATTAAATATTGGCTAAACAAAATGGTTCTATAATAGAATAAATCAATTGTAAATTTAGTGAAGTAAGTTTAATCTTAGAAGCAAATTGCAAAAACCGTTATTTGTTTGTGCTTTCATTTCTGTATGGTACATTGTTGAATGTGTTACTTTAAGGCACAGTGAAAAAACACAGTTAGCTTTTTGCGGTCAAAATTTTTGTTAAAAAAAAATATTTTTAAATATAATCTATATTAAATACATATTTAAGTACCGGCGGTAATTAATAAAAATTGTGAGATTTTTGTGTGCTGCACCTCGGACCAGCGGCAGGCGATCAAAGGAAGCTCGCACTATTACGAGTGACATTTTTTTTAAATCATCAAAAAAATTTTGAGGGTAGATATTTCGGTCAAAATTAAAAATCGTGATATCTCGAAAACCGTTCGAGATATCGCAAAAATAACAAAAAATCGGCTCTCACATGAGAACTAGTTCATGTACTGGGCTACCGATTGAGCATACTCACGTTGTCCCCCCACCACTTTTTTTTTTGCACTTCCCATAATAGTATCTCTGTGCATGCTCTGTACTATAATGCATAAAGATGATCCATCTCTTCACATCGCCAGCGGGTCTAGTAAGCCGGATATTACAGATTGACCAAAGATTCAAAATGCTCTACGTTAGATGCAGCCTAGAGGCAAAAGTTGATACTGAAATACTTCAAGTCAAAAATCAAAATAGAACTTTTCATGAGGTCGGATCTGTGCCTTATGAAGTAAGAGGCAATGATCCGGCTTGAAGTAGCTTGCGCTGCATTGAGCACCGCGATCTTTTTAGAAGCTAATTTCACTTTGTCCTCTAGATAATCCCAAAACTGAACGGTTTCGAGGTGACACAAAGGATCCCGATACTAGGTATGGCACTAAGAGAAGTACCTTAGAAGAAAGGAAGGGTCATAAGGGTATTTTTAATGGTAATCGCCCAAAGTTGTGTCTTTTGGAGTTTAACGAGTTTGCCCTAATCTAAAATTTGATTTAAAACTATTTCGATTTCCTAATAATCTTCCATTTCTCACACAGCGAGCGTTGCGGTCCAATGTATTTCTTCCACCATACACTTGAACGTAGCGAATAATATACAAACAAATAAACAATATAAATCTTTACATAGTGTATTAATACATACATTATTTTTTGTTCTTAGAAGTATTCTGAAGCTAAAATGTGGTGTCCAGTTTTCTGGATTAGCATTACCAAGTACATGACACAACTATTTTAAATTCGAAATAGCGGGTGATGAACGACATGTTGAAATTGAAAAATTAAAAAGAAATCATTTAAGCCTGTAGAGGGAGTTATCTTAAAATAAACATTTTAAAATCTTGGTTAGGTTTCATCTTAAATTTTCAATAGACTTTTTAGGGTTTATAAGATTTCAAAGTGAATAGAAATTTTGGTTTATTATTATAAATGTATGGTTTACTATTTTTTATTTTGATGATTGTTATATCAATGTCTTAGATTCAAAAAATTACATAATGGCCATTAATTCTATTAAACTCGAAAGTAGCAAAAACTTCGAGAATAGCTCATAAGATCTACTGTTTTGTCAATTTTTTGAGCTCGAAAACTTTAGCGATAAGTCATCGCCAGCGGGTATAGTTTGCCAGATCTTTAAGGCAACTGTATTTTTAAACTCGAGCAGCTCAAATACACATCGATAAATAGCATAGCGGGAAGATTTATAGATGGCGTGCAGGGTAAGCCGCTTTACAGATCTTTTTGTTATTATATAGATTTAAACATATGTGTCATATAATAAGCATTAAATAATATAGATAAATATACCTTTTCTATGATATTGAAAGCATTTATGCATGAGCATATACTATATAAAAATAATTAGGAAAATAACAATGCGTTATGGACTCGGCCGACAGAATCTAAGTGAGGACTATTTGAATTTAGGTTGAAGATTTAAAATATGAAATTATATCTAGTATTTAAAATAAGAAATAGAAGTTTGTAACAAAATAAACTACGAAAATATTAAGTGCTTAATATTAATTAACCGACAGTAGTTGCACGTACTAATTACTGTTCACTGATGGTCTTCTTAAAGGATAACACTGACCAATATATATTTATATTTTCTTACTTGAGAATAGTATTACTCGTTGCCTACGACCGCACATATCTAATATTGCATACGACTTTTCAGAATTAATATTTAAATTCTCAGCTTTTTGCTTCTTCTTTTCGAAATCGGGTTATTTAGTGGCCGTCATTTAAGACGTCATCTTTGCTTCGTACTTGTTACGTCCACCGACGGACCAACGCACGGACAAACGGACGTACTTGCCCGGCACGCACTAGTAACCCCGATTAATATCCTATAAGTACTTCGGCATTAGGTATCTCGATACCTAATACCAAAGTCCGGGCTCGGAATGGCCTAATGATTAGCGGGACGCCGCCGGCCGGGGCCGCCATCGCCGTTATAGTGATTTACAGTTTTAATAAAGGTCACGACCTCATCTTTGAAATGAACGTTTTTAGCGCGATGAAATTTTTTACGTGTTGCTCGACTTAAAAATTCCGTCAGCCGTATCGTAAAGTTCTGAACGATTCGAGAAAGTTAATTTTCAAAGCTTCCGCGACCATAACTTGAAAACGCAAGAACAGAATTTAATAACACGTTAAATTGCAACGAATTTTCGTCGAAAAGTTTTCGCAAAGTTTTGGAGTACGCGGATGAGGGAAAATTGAAAAACAAATTATAAAAGCTCGCATCGGGCGACGTCCGTGTGATTTTTAGAGATAATATGCAAAGTCTATGGAGTTTAATAATATTGTATGAATAATTTTCAATGATAGTGTGTTTTTCACAGGTAAATAATTAATTAAAAATCAACTTCAAAAAACACAAAAGTAAAATGAGTTAACTAAAAAGAAAAAAATAAACGTTTAATGTTCTTATTTGTTGTTCTGTTTAATGTAATGAAAAAATATTGTTTATCAAGGTATGATAACTTAAAACACAAAGTTCACATTTAAAATTACAAAGCGCCGACAAATCGTGTGACAATCTAAGCTACAAAGTGTCTGTCAGCAAGTATTCTTTAATTATTTCCAATTGCCAAAGTATATAATTTTAATGTTTTATTTGGCACCGAATATATGTACTACACTGAAAAAAATTGGGTTAACAAAATGACAATAAAAGCTTTGTCAACATTTTACCGTTACTATAGCGAAGTTATATTAAGAAATATTCGTTTTACATGCAACATAATTCAGCTACTTCGTAAAAAGAATACTCTCTACAGCAACAGAGTAAAGAGCGACTTTGAAATTTCACTCTCAAGCGCCCAAACAAGTTTCACTTCAAAAATAAATCTTGGCTGTACACATTTTTACAGGTAAACTTAACACTTCCTGTATCAAATGCAACGTCACTACAGGTGTCAGCATTGCTAACACCATTGACCTTTTTCCTACGCTGATGAGATAGATTTAATATATTCATTATGCCTAAACGCATTTAGTGAATGAATTTTCAAATATAAATTACTATGCAAACTCGATTAATACTTCGAGCTTCGAAAAATATACACTACTCAAAATGCAATTTGTATACAGTTTACTAGAATGATATGTATATATTCGTGTATATATGTATATGTATATATTCGTGTGTATATGTATATATTCGTGTATATATCAATATTATGGATGTCTGTATGTGTAAGTGTTTTAATTTCTGAATTTGAGCATTTATAATTTTTCCTTCTATCATTATATATTCTCGAATGCATTAACCTCATGTTCATTTCTTATCTCAAATATTTCAATTGTTTTATTGCATATTTATAATACCATTTTTCGTTTCTTTATGTCTCAAAATTTTTATACTTAATAAAATAAATTCTTTCATTTTAATATGATCCATGTTTAATATCCATTATTAATCATGAATATTATATAGCATTAGTTATTAATTATTGAGTACTTAGAAATTAAAAAATTGATGTTAAATTTACAAAATTTGCTATAATTTGTTGATTATTTGTCAATTTCAGGCAAACTATTAATTTTTCATATACCAGTTATAATTGCAAACATATACATAAGTGAAATTATAAATAATTAATACATTTTCTTTACTTTAGCTACAACGTAAAGGTAATATATATTTTACATATACCAGGCAAAAATTTTAAATAGCCTTTTTAACTTTAAGTTTTTTCTTATCTCAATATCTTTTATATTTTATGTAAATGTTCAATAAATGTATAAAATACCTATATTTTTTCTTAATTGATTTTAGCCCAGTGATTCACTTTCTTGACCCACAAAGTAACGTTATGTACCTTCGTTCCTCAAAAAAGTTGCATTACCAATCTTAACCCTTATATTTTCTTTATAGTATACAATTAAGGTGTTGATATTTCTCACAGCTTAAGAAACTTGCACCTCTGTAGTGATCTTAAAACAATACGTACAGCCTGCAAGAAATATTAATACCTTCATAGTAACCATTAAGAAAATATAAGTGTTAAGATCAGCAATGTTACTTTTCTGAGGAACGAAGGTATATAGCGTTACTTTGTTGCGAAATCATAAAAAATATTGCCATAGGCATAAAGTACATTCACCACCAGAACTAAGGAAAGTAAATTCAGAGACAATGTTAATTTGATGTTATACCAAGAACACTTGGTAATGGTTACAAAGATACAGTCTATTATTATGGTAGGGACAATGTGACGTTTTTACTAAAGCGAAATTAAAATCATGTACTTAGTCTGTGTAAGAACTCAATACTACCACTCTAGCATAGTCTACAACTACCGGTACATGGACAAAAATTGACAATAAAAACATAGCACTAGAAGCTATGTGCTGTAAACGACTCGCTACTGGCAACGTTTTATTGCTATAGTAACTATGATTTTTACTTCGTGCGGGTGGCCCGTTCAATGTTGTTCTGCCCTTTTTTGTGTGTGACTGGCCTATCTAGTTAATGTCCCCAGCTCCGCTAGCATATATATAGAATTAATTCTTCATCTTTTACATCGATTGATGTCAAAGCCAAACCCGATTTCGCTTTCGATTCCGATGTCAGTCACACTTTTTATTATGACCCCCACAATTCCACTTTAAATTCCACTTCCGTTATCGATTTGATCCCGATTCCGCTTTCAATTTTGATCCTGATCTCGTTTTCGATTCTGTTCCCCGTCCTGTTTTCAATTTTGATTCCACTACTAGTCACAGTTTTGATTTGGACGAAGCCGGGCAAAATAATTCTTTGTATTTCTATCCCGATCAGGTTCTTGATACTGACGTCAATCCCACGTTTAATTTTCGATTCCGACGTCGGAATCGAAATCGAAAATTGAACGTGGAATTACATAATAGTATAATAAATAAACTCTTCACACAATGAATTCATTTAATATAGCACCTAAAACTGTTGCGTCCTATTGTGAAAACTATTTTTATGCAAGTACTTGCCTAACTTAATCCTTGTATAATATCTACTTGTACATTTTCATATATTTTATATCTGCCTCTAGCAAAGATAACCCTAAGAACTATTCACAGATTTCGCGCTTAATTCAACTTTCTAATGAGAACGTGTATTTTCGCCTTTCTTAGACTTAAAGACATCACGACCTCCCAATAATCACTAGAATGGAAACCGATTGCGTAGCAATTTTCAATAAACTAAAATAATAAAGTAGGTACACTTGTTCAAAGTACAAAAATGCATGTGTTGATAAATGAATATTTGTTACCGAATGACCGAACCTGGTTTCTTGTTTAATATTTAGGGTACCTAATACCTATATACCTTAAAAAATGGATATTCGTAGGTATCTAAGTAAAGAAACATTACAAAACCATGAATTATGACAAAACCGAATTTATTTTATTGTGATAGCATTTTTTTATTACAGCAGTTAGTTACATTTTTTTTTAACCATGATGTTAATACCACAGTCAGTTAAAGTTCGAAATAGGTATCGTTTAATTATTTATAAGTAACCTTTATAGGTTATTTTTCTTTATAGGTTATATTATAGTATTATGTATTTTATAATACATAATACTTATGTATTATGACAAATAATGCTTATAATAAAGCCTTTTCATTTTTATTCGGCAATTTCGCAGCCACGAAATCTTTATTTTTTATAAAATATTGCCCCATAATCAATGTATCCTTTCTTGATGGATTGTCCGACTAGCCTTTCTGAAATATGTTTTCCACGGCGTATAACTTATTGATACAGGAATTTATAAAATGCAAACTATAACTTAAAATCGTTACTACTTATTAAAACAATAACAAACTAAGAAACACGTAGCACTTACACAAGAGACTTTGAACAAAGAGCATGCGCTTGAATTTATATGGGCCATTCCACGGGGACCATGAAGTCACACGGGGAGCGCGCGTAATCACGGTTTAAAAAGTGGTCTTAAGTTCTGACAGTGATAACATCGGCAATAGTGCGTGTATTTACATGAAATAAAAATTAATATTAGGTACGTAATCTATGCTTTGATGTTAAGTGTATTTTAATGCAGCATATAATCTGGCAACATTTATTATATGACACACAAACACAACGCGGGTGGGCCGCGTCAGACGCAGGCCTCCGGTGTGTGCGCCCAGCCCCGTGCGTGGTCGTGATGCGCGTTGGGCTGCACAAAAAGCTGCAATCAATAACTGCGCAACGGGTGGCAGTAAACGAGTCATTATTTTATTTTAAGTATTACATCCTTTCGGATAATATCTATTATATCGATAACGTTAGTAAGCTTCATTTCTAACTAAAATATATATTACTTTGATTTTAACTAAATTTCTGAATTACCTATGGTTTTTAGTTATTACATTGCTTTGTAACCTTTATCACAAATTTTAAATAACACAAATAAACTTTAATTAAGTACTCTTTCTCTGGATACTATCATTTTAAATTACCGTTAATTTGTTTTATGCATTGATATCTCAATACATGCTATTAAATTTCGAGGTATTCCCAGGCCGTATTTACTTTTGCTTGAATAGTTTTTCTAAAAATTTAATTGGGATGAAAAATTTTCAATTTCTACAAGTGTTTTATTCATTCGTTACCATTTTTAGGATTCCATGCTAAAAACGTTCCAACAAAACTCACATATTAAAGCTTCTCTGTTTATCCGTCCGTCTGTGCGGGGCTGTATTTTTTCAACGGCAATGGGGACACATGGGCTCACTGTGGCCGCACATGCCGTGGCCGTCAGAACAACAAATAAAATAAAGAAAACTGAAAGGAGGTTTCAATACAAAAAAAAACGTTTTAATAGTAACATGTAATGACGCTTATAATACATACAAACAATCGACTAGTACGACTATAATTCACAACTCTAGTGACAACCAGCCAAGTGTGTGTCGCGCTCGCGCCAATTCGTTCCTGCGCCGTGCGGTGGCGTCAACTCGGCCTGGCCCTAATGCGTACTACTGAGTTTTAATGCTGTATTTTACAACAATAAATAGACAAGTACGGTCACGTCCAGTTTCTTAGAGATGACAGTCGCAACATATAATTTGGTCCTAGCTGATACGCTTCCGAGACATATTTCCTAAACTATTTTAAAAAATATGTACCTTTAAATATTGTTCGGTGGTATGGAACGGTGTAGGAGTCTAACTCACACTTGGCCGTTTTTAGGTGTCATCGATTACCGATAGTCCCCACCGCAAATATACAAAATAATAAAACATTATATTAGATGTGTTAATAATACGTCGTAGTATATTATATGTAACTACGATAAAACTACTTACGTTCTTGATACTTACATTTGTCTATTTAAACGAGTCTACTACTCTTCTCATTTATATATATATGTATAGAAAAGTAGTAGATTTGAAGGAAGACAGTGACTAAAATAAAAAGGGATATGTTGCAGTGGTTTGGCCATCTGGAAGAGATGGATAAAAGTAGATTGACAAAGCAAATCTATAGAACGAACGCGAAAGGTCGGCCAGGGTCGCTCTAGAAAATCCTATGCAGTCCATATTCGTGGCATATTACAAAGGGCCTAATTATAAGCACCCGAAACCGACGAGCTTACATGAAAAGATTGATGGATGTCAGTGAGGTAAAAAAGATATGCAAAGATCGTATCATGTGGAAATCTCTGCCTACCTTCTGGTGAATAGGTGTGAACTTATATTACTACCATAATAGATTGGCCCTATTTTTTCGTACTAAATACAACACACGTGTAGCACATGTTACGGGTCTCACGACGAAAAAGAACTATCGGAATGGTGATGGCAAAAACAACAGAAATTGTACTGTGAGCTACCTCAATGACAACATTTATGAACTGTGCG
Source organism: Eumeta japonica (assembly GCA_005406025.1). Classification (NCBI taxonomy): domain Eukaryota; kingdom Metazoa; phylum Arthropoda; class Insecta; order Lepidoptera; family Psychidae; genus Eumeta; species Eumeta japonica. The sequence continues at coordinate 73,208 of BGZK01000771.1, forward strand.
TTTTAGCTCGATTGTAGCTGCTCCGATCGCGCTGCCTCATCTCTAACAGTAACAAGTTTTACTGTTTATGTATTAATATGGTTGAACGTTGTCTATCACTGAACAAGTTTAGTAAACAAATGTAACTATAATTAAGTTATATGTCTTGTTATAAAAAGTTAATACAGTTTAATTAATATAAAACTTGTTTTTTGTGAACGAGCTACCAATCGACGTAAGTGAGTCACAGAACAAAATAGTAACTGCGGTGTGAGAACGTTTTTTTATTGATTGACATTTGTCAACTCTAACTAAATTGATTGTGTTTGTACATCTAAATTTACAAAGAAATTAAACTTTTAGTAACTACTTCAATCTGGTGAACTCTTAAAGCAGACCGATTTGTTTTCGTGCAGAGCTGACTGATTTGTCGCTTACTCGAAAGACTAGTGGAAGAATTTGGTAAACTTCGGCATTTTAAGGAGGAGGGGCGGGAGGCGACGACCTCAGACAGACCGCGAGGAGGAATGCCGTGTTGTTCGCGGAATAAACGGTACAGCACTAGCGACATAAACCAAAAATGTGTCGGGGCGACGAGCAGGAATCGGAAAGGGGGAAAGAAACTGGCGTGTCTTACGTCGGGTACCACCGCGTGTGGCCGCTCCGGTGGGCGCGCTCGGCCCGGGCGTCACGCCGCGCGCCCACCGGAGCTGGTGAGCGATAAGACGCTAAACGATTACTAAGTAGATTATCAATAATTACATTTTGCTTATTGAAAACACCTATAAATATAAAGCCACCGTCGCATCATAATAATTTTTTTTATTGGAAATAGATAAAAAATCTTGCAAACAGCGTTTTTTATATTTCATAAAGAAAAAAAAACTATAAAATTTTAATTATTCGTCCCTTAAAAATGTATAAACACGACTAAAAACTGCACAATTGTATTTGTAGTTATACTACCTTAAAAATAAGTGCAAACACAGTTCAGTACCTTTTCCTTTTTTGTATGTCTACCGATTTTCTTTTTTAATTTTTTTCTTTAGTAATTATTGGTACCATTTAATGTTATTATTAAATAAAAATTGGAAAGGGTTTGTTTTTTTTCACCTTCGATGTAATATCAAAGCCTTTATTTAGAAGTGTATAACTCTTCATACTTGTGACAACAAACACTACATACTTCACACTCTCTAAGTCCCCAAATCTATAATCCACAGTGTTCGTGAGATACTGATGATTTTTTAACATTTAGAATGCATTTATATATTAAAACGCGAAGAGAAAACTTTGTACGTCTTTTTTTAGCATATTGCGCGCTTGGAGGAGTGTAAGATTTTGATATAGATGGTTAAGTTCATATGGAGGAGAGTACATCAAATTAATATTTATGTAACAGTATGAAATTATATATTAAATTATACACTTATAAAATAAAATATTCATTGCTTACTTTCAACTGCCAACGTGGAATACAGGATAGTCTGCGGTAAAATAGTTGCACACAGTCGACAGCGCACGCTCGAGCTGTATTCTAACCAGTGCTCATCCGCGTGAAACAAGACAACCATTCGGTAATTTCCGGACGACTTCCAGTGGTTATCTGTAAAATAAAAGGGAAGGGTATTACTGTTTAGAAAAAGGGTAACTCTTTCTATCAATGTACTAGAATTCAAATTCGTTCATTGACATAAATAACGTTTAAGCTGCGTGGTTCTTAAGTAATCTGCGTAATTCAAGTACAACCCTAAAAAAGAAATTTTCGTAATTTGTTACCAAATATTAACTTAAAAAAAGAATGGTCGTCACGGAACGCGCGCCAAATGTGAAACATCTATGTTAATATTAGGTTTCATAATGAATAAAAAGCTATAACTATAAATTTTTAGTTATAGATTTGAGCTTGAATCGGTAGATTCCGTGAGGCAAACGCTGTGAACACGCGTTGAGTGTTGCACTGCAGCCTGCACTTTGCTCGTCATTAACTTTTTGTTTCTTTTTGGTCAGTTGATAGTCACTGTCTTGTATATTATTACTTTGACTTAATTTTAGAAAAAAATAAGTGTAAATACACGCTTTACGATAAAAACAGGTAAAACAGTCAAATAAAAATAGAGGTGATATGCATAAATTTTTGTATGAATATGTTATATTATGAGCATTAGTCGTAAAATCACCATTCCAGCTAAACCTAGTGGTGTAAACAATAACGGATAGTATTGGCTTGAAGATACCAGGTCGAGCTGTCGAGTCACTCCTTAAAAAAGTAAAATGCGAATAACACGAAAGTAATACGATGGGGTAGATAACTTAAAAAGTTCGATCGAACTTTAATTTCATTTTTTCAATTATATATATTTTTGAAATATATATTATTAAAATTCGACAATCGGATGCTATATAGTGAACTAAAAATTCTCCTTACTTGGAATTTAGAATAAAATTTGTTATGTTTACGTGCACATTTATTTTTATTTTTGTTAATTATCCAAAACAAAACTTAACCATCTGGATTATTTCCAATCATATTACATTTGTATAAGCTTACTGTGTAAACAAACAGAACCATTATTTACATTGCACTCGCTGAGAATTCCATTCTGTGAAACGGGCAAATAATTCAAATAAGCCGAAATAAAATCGGCAAGAAAGGTGGCGTCCCGTATCCGAAATGCAATACCGCTAATGCACTCACAAATATGTATTCACGTTCGGCTCGAGTCGCGCGCGCCGCCCGCGCCTTGCGCCATCTTCGAATCGGATAATGGAATCCGACCGGATGGATCCACACGTCAGTTGGATATCTTTGATTCCGTGGCGGGAGTGCACCACGCTCGGCCTGCGGACTTGTACGTCCTTAAAAAAATACTCAAAGAAAATGACGAAAAGTGAAAAATAACCTGTGCGCGTAATTGAAGTCAAACTTTCTTATTTAGCGTGACGACAGACATTACTATTAATTTAAGATCTATAAGTAGCTCAAGAAATCATTCAATATGAAAGCAAAGTCTCTCTGGGCGGGACCGCAGACACGGTTACTTATTGACAAAATAATCATATTAGAGGTTTCCATTTGAAGTTGCAAATATTCGCCAACTTGAATTTGAATTTTTCTGATTCGACGACAAATTCGAAATTTGAATTGCAAATGCGGAAATTGCTTAAGCGATTTGTAGATTTTATTATACTAAACATTACTTCCGCCTAAAAAAGATTTCAATTAGTCTCAAGCTGTGCCCAAAGCAGCTTTACTTCGAAGACAGCGCTGTGGTAACTGAAACCATCGGCGGGCTATCATCTTATTTATTGTCCTTCGACCTTCATATTTACAAGCTATGGTATGTCAGTGTCGCCAAATATTCTTTTTAAAATACAATGTATGGCTTCCGATTACGCTTTTTCTTCTTCATCGTAAACGTATATCGAACTTTAGATAAAACATCTTAAGCTCCATATTACTTAATTAATTAAATATAATACACTTCTATAGTGTATGTATTATCTGAACGTTATGTATAACGTTAGATACTTTTATGATAAAGTATTAGTTAATTTCATTGAGGAAAACTAAACATGGTTATATTTTCTTCAACAAAGTCCAATTAAATATTATCATATATAGAAAATAATGTTATCTTTTTAGAGAGTTTCTGGACTGTATGCGAACATGAGGCTTTTTTATCTGATACCACAAATACAAATATTTTCTGTTTGTTTTTTTGATTCTTTTCGAAGCTAACTTACATACGAACCAATAACGATTGGTACTTCTTCAATATATGAATAACGAAATTTATATTATTATAAAAAAATATAATAATATAAATTCATGCCTATTTCTCAGAAGGCAAGGGTAGCTGCATATCTATCTTGCTTCGATGACATCCATTAATGTTTTCATACAAGCTCGTCGGTTTCGGGTGCGCAAAATTTGGCCTTTTTTTAATGTGCCACCAATATGGTCTGCATAGGATTTTCTAGGGCGATTCTTTCGACCTTTTCACCACACACATTCGATCTATAGATTTATTGTATCAATCTACTTTCATTCGTCCTTTCCAGACGACCGGAACATACGTTTTTCTACTTTAGCCACTACATCTTTCTTCAAACCACTGCCATCATTGTTCCTACATCTATCTTTTAAAGATATTCCACACATATTACACATAGATTACTTTTCTACCACATTGAACCTACTTTTGTTTTCTTCTACCATACGCAATTTTCACCATCCACATAATCATAGGGATCAGAACCCCATTATTGACAGCTAAACGCGCTCGTCGTGAGATTTTTACTATTCATTGTAGTGAGCAAGGCACCATTTATTTCAGTTCCCGCATACAACCTCCTTTCCACATCTCTATGATGTTTACCATCATTAGTAAACAGATTACCCAAGTATAGAAAGTCCTTCACTTCTTCGACACTCTCACCTTCTATAGAAGGTGAGCACCCTCATCTTGAATGAACGTGAATACAAATCATTAGTGCGCTATATGGTGAACACACAAGACGTTAGTTCAAATTCAAGTCCTGGCCCGTATAGCGTATTTTTAATTCACGTGCATATTGAACATCCCCAATCAGCCTCACACCACGAGACTACTTACGTACCTACACGCACGTCATAAAAGGTTCACCGGACTCTTCAGCGACGCGTGAAGTGCCGACACGCGGAGGCTTGCGACCTAGTGACCTGTTCTTGGCGAGACTGCCTCGAATGGGTCGCCCCGTAGCAGACCAAGTACAGGGAAGGCAAGTACACATAACGGATATGTAGGCGTGTAACGTTAGATATAACGTAAGAAGTAATTTTTAGTTTAAAAGATATTAAAGAATACATATATACGAAAATCGACCGTCCCTCCACATTTATCTCGGAACTATTGAATTTAGGATTTTGAAATAGATACGAAATATAAGATGTGATTTATAATTTACAGAACCTAAACGAAAAAAAGTCTGTAAGTTTCTGTAGGAAATAAAAAATAACATGTACCGAAACTGTGAATAAAATGGTGTTTTTTTAATGTCGTCGGTAAAATTAATGCGACGACTTATATACCGAAGCATCTTCACATGAGTGCGATCGCGCTTGGCTAATTTTTATTAGAGATTTCCACGAAACATGAAGATATATCTCAACGTCTTTAGTTGTTTTGTGCTTTTGTAAAAAATATTATGCTTTAATTTGACAAATATTTTGTATAAATTTAGGCGAAAATAATATAATAATCATATTTAGCAATAGCTATTTCGTGTTTTGGCTGCACCCTATTTATATATCTATATATTTAAGGAAAATTGCACGTTAAACTGTCACATTAAGCATCCAAGGAGTTGAAATTGATATTCATTCGTTTTCATTTCTCGTACCTTTTACTGCATATTTTGCATTTTGCATTTATATTAAAAGAAAAAAAAAGCTAAGAAAATGTCGGAACATGCTCACCGTAGAGTTTCAAGCTATTACTTACTACCAAGAAATGCACTACATATGAAAAACTACATTGATACACTTTTATCCATATTTCCTGCACACAATAAGTATAAGCAATTTAGTAACCTGTAACTAAAAAACAAGTAGGTATGCCGACTATTACTCTTAAACTAAGGTGCATTAGCAAAAGTACGTTCTTTTGTTGAAAAGTGTAGTTTTTCAACTCAAAAACGATATATTTGATCTTATTCAAAATAATGTTCATTGAAAGTAAGTAAGCGTTAGCTTTGTTATTATTTTCATATATTTTAGACATGCGGTTTAAAAAATAAAGGGGCGACGACTAACAATTTCTATTACTTTCGGAGCGATTATTTCCGAAATTGTTGGTGTAATCAAAAAAATTGCTTAGAAATCTTAAGAAGTTTGTAAAGGAACTATCAAAATATGTACCATATGTTGATGTTTGCTGAAAAAAATTTTTTCAGCTTCTGTTATATGTATGGAGTGCCTCCCTAGAAATATTTATTTTTTTCATTTAACTACGAAACTAAGTAGTGGCTTATACTCCGAATTTCATCAATAACTGATGGACATGATGAAACTATAAAGGTTCCGTTTTTGCCCTTTTTTGGCTCGGAACCCTAAAAAAAAGCCGAAACATTTATGTAATAATTTTGCTCCCCGCCTATGCATGCATGATTTAATTATAAATGTAAAGGAAGGCCTGAAATTATTTTTATGAAAAAAAAACATGTTTTATATTCCACAAGATGCATGTACTTGTACCAAAGCACATGTTTTGAGAACATTAGAATAATATATGCCGCTTTATTTTATTTGCAGCTGACTATTAAATTGGCATTCCTGATTTCATCACTGTTAGTATCATTGCGAGTATTCTAACAAAGAATCGTGTATATTCAAAATACACACCAATTCGAAGATAATTATCTAGTGTTCGTTAGGTAACAATGATTAAGAATGGATTTTTGAAACATCACAAATAATTTACTAACTGTTAATACGTAATATTGGGTTGCAGTCCGTTATTGTTTGATTGTACATGAAAGTTGAACCTACGGGTACGACTCGCGTCTGTCCGGTTTCCGATATCGCGCATGTGCTTCGTTACTTGTAATGGGGGTCAGCATAAATGAACATCGACAGCAGTTCCATTAACGTTTTATCTCCGCGCCATACGCCAGTACAAGGCCACAGCGCTAACGCGCCACGAGTGCCGGCAGCGCCCTCTCGGCCACGCCAATCTCCTCCGGCTCCCCGCTGGCGTCGGAGTCGGTTCCGTTCCTGACCATTATCGATGTCGACGCAATTCACGTGTCATCTTTTCAGTTCATTCGTCCCGCCGTCGCTTCGTATCAGAGGCTGAGATGTGTCTACTTGTTAGACCCAAAATTATCAATAGTTATTATTATTAAATACATACATATTTATATCATTTAGTTGATGAAGTATATCCACAGCGCACGTAGAATAAGAAAAGAACCGAATAAACCTTCTTGCCACACACAAAAATAAATAAAAATTTTCTTGATTTGATAACTTACCAACTGGGAAATCTATCAAAATAAATAGTCAAAAATATAAATGTAGGAACAATTATGTCGGAGAACGGTATGGTTTGAAAGAAGACGTGGTGAGTAGAATTAAAAAAGGTATATTGTTGTGGTTTAACTATCCGGAAGGGATGAATGAAAGTAGACAGAAAAAACAAATTTATAGAGCAAATTATGTGATGGAAAGAACCACAAGGGTCGACTTAGAAAGTCCTATGAAGATCAAACTGGTGCTATATAAAAGATGACAAATTCTAAGCACCCGAAATAGACGAGCTTGCTTGTAAACATTGACGGATGTCAGTGAAGCAAGAAAAATATGCAAATATAGTAGCATGTACCATAGCCTCTATTTACCCTTCTGAGAAATAGGCGTGACTATATATTATTATTTTATTAAAAGGATAATCAGCTCACCATAATTCTGTGTCTGGGATCACAATGCTAATTTTCAGATGGATCCTTCATAAAATAAAATTAAAACAAATAGCATATCAAACAGAATTTAAAAAAATGAGTGTTTAATTAAACTAAAACTGTGTGCTGTCTAAAATTAGTTACTTATAAAAAAAGATGTGTAAATATAAGGAGACATTGAGAAAAACAGAGTAGGTAACCAGCAATGCTATCGGTTTACAAGAACTAAATGTACTCTTTTAAAAAGTATCTGACTATATTAACAAAGGACTTACACCAACATTTTCCTACAAATTTTTGAGTCTGTAAGGACAAACTATAAGAACTGTCTGTAGCGGTGATGCAGTATTCGAGGAGATTGTGAACATGCACACAAAGTGTGACACGCGTTAGGATCATAACTTTTAAAGTCAGTTGAAAGTTTTATCGAATAGCGAAAACGGCGACGTCGGGCTTTTGGGCCGTCGTAAGAAAGTTTTACTTTAGAGCTTCACGACGTCTCTACTATACAATAGTGCATTGAGATGTTTTGAGAACGATTCAAGTGTAACCAGTTAGTGGAGAATGCAACAAAGGCGGTGCCGACCCGAATCGAAATCGGTTCACAACAGCGGTCACCGATAGGTGTAATTGAATAACATTTTGTTTTACGTTAAGTTAGAATTAAAATTCAATCACGTCACATAACTATAACCATAGAAAAGCATTACAAAAGTGAACTTTTGGAAGGGACGATATTAAATGAACAGTATGAAAATAAGATTGACATGCCCCATGACGAGTCGAGCGTCGTCCTGTCGGTGCCTCGCCGCCCACCTGTCGCGATCCACTCGCCGCGTCCGACGCGCGAAGGCCGCGCGCGCGCAAGTCGATGGCGTCGACGGCCGTATGGAGATGAGATTACACAACGATATCGATTCGAATTAAGTCTTAATGGTGCCACACGCCGCGGGCGGTCGCGGGCGGTCGCCGACTCGCACTGGGCAAGGGGTGACGGCTTGCACACTACTTTAGAGGAAATACTCACTCTTGTACATTATGATGAAACTATACAGGCAGATGTCTGTTGTGAACTGCTGTACAGTTACATATTAAAAATCAATGTAAGAATATTTTTTTGCTTGCCTCATTGTGTTGAATGTCCTAGAACAAGTATATCAAAATTCATCAAAGATTTCTAACTGAGATTTTCTCTGTTGTGTATATTTTGCAACTTGTTATTATTATTATTATAAACTTGCGTCTATTTCTCAGAAGGGTGGGCAGATACTACAGATTCCCATACGGTACGAGTTTTAGGTGCCTCTCTTGTTTCACTGGCATCGATCAAACTTTTCATCAAGCTCGTCGGTTTCGGATACTATAGCCGTTTATTAGGTGCCGAAGCAAACTTTATCGTTTGTCCCCTTCTAACTTGTACCATATGTTTTAAAATTCGGAATAAAGCCACTGTAATAGAGATTTATGAATTAATTCAACAAACATTATTTTGATGATGAATTTATAAGTTTTTTTATGTTTACAATTTTTATTTCTCAATAGTAACAATTTAATCACCGGCCTACACGGACACGGATGTGGATATTAGTACAACAGGTGTCTACTTTTCAAACATACACGTATGTTAGTATGGATATGAATATAATATGTGATTTTATTTATCAAATATGTAAGGAGTAATATGACACTCGCTTCAAGTTTTATAAATTTTTACAAAAGTTTACTTTACATAGGATCTTTATATGTTTACACTCACTTACACGGAGGGCCGTAGTCTTGGGCGCGGTAACTCGTAGTTCCCGATTTCGCATGACGCCGAGTGACGTTCGCGCGTTCGACAGAAAAAGACTACGTGGTAGTGTCGAGATACTTACAAACGCAATCGATTATCGTTAATGTCGTACCTAAACAAATGAAACTTTTACGGATGAACGCCCTCATGTCCGACAGAAAGCATTAAACTTCGTTCCCCCCTAACGTCTGAATGGCTCTCAATTTTTTTGTAAAATCGGAAACATTGAATTGTATTAAATTGATATTTAGTATAGTACCAGTGAATTACTTTACTTTTGTTTTAATTTTTTTTGGCGTACTACAATCTTGTTAATATGAATGTGATATTTAGTCGTATGCTTTTTGTTATAGAATGATGTAATATCTTGTACTTCATGACTTTTGAGAGCATATCGTAAATAGTGAAAACACTTGATATCTAAATAAATATCCAATTACATTACTTCTATTTATTTAACCAGTAGTAGCAATAATCGGTTGTGAGTTTCGTGAACCAACAGGATTTTGGGTGCTCACTTCCGTTATTTTTAACGCAATGTATTTTACAAAAGTGCATTAATTTTGTATTATGTAATATTGAAAAAACTGTGGTTGGCTGTATCTTTTATACAGCCGTAGGTTTTATATGGATACGTCTATGTATAAGAGGATGTTCAGGCAATTAGAAGAACAATACCATTTAATGTTTTAAACCGTGTTTATTTTAAACCGAGTTTATTAAATGCAGGCGCAGATAATATTAAAGAGACCAAATTTTCAGTATAAGATGTAGTTAGCAGGCTTAGGAAATCCCATTAAGTTTCATTAGTTTAACCTTTGTATACGTTATGTTTTATTAAAACCTAAAAGACGGCGATTTTGTTTCTGACTCACTCACCAACCAAACGGTACTTCTTAAATCACTACAAAACTGAATTTGGTATGGAACTCAAACTGCACCAAAAAAAATAAAACAAATAAAAATTTGCTACTTTTATCCTCCAACCTCAATAAAAGAGAAAGCAGATCTGCATATGCAACCTTTTGCAGATAGGTACTTACATTCGCTATAAAGCTAGATCAGTATATAAACAAAATGAAACGAAAAAGAGGGTGAACTATGAGCCATGAAGAAAGAACTCCGGCACACAAAAAACACTTCTTATATTTCCCGACTATACAAGGATTATGACTTTAATATGTATAGGTAAGATTAGTAGAATATCGCAGCTTAGTTCTACTACTCTATCTGAGTTAAATTTGGCGTTCATATGCGTTCACAATTTATGCCATTAAAAATTAACCGTTAAACTTTGTTGTCACATTCATGTTAAATGGTACTGCTCTATGTGTTATGTAACTCTATGAGGGTTATTCCTTTGATAGGGGTTCACCTTATAAATAGTGACTAAGGAAGCAATTAAGCACAATATTTACTACTACTATTCACTACTATTCAAAATAGTAGAATAAAATTGGATAATAGCTAAGTACCACTCTGATTTATCTTTTTTTGAAAATAATAAGCTAACAACGAAATGAACGCAAATTAGACAGCGGGCTATGAAAAAAGGAATTGCTGACGCATAAGAAACACAGTAAAAGAGAATAGTAAAAACTAGGACATCTTATAAAAACAAAAGAAATCCTATCAAAACAGTCAATGTAAAATTAATCACCAACATTCACCAGCTCATAACGCTTTCATTATTAGTAATTTATCATGCATGCTCATTAAGATCCAAACCTAATTTATTGGCCGTTTCGTGGCCGTCGCACAGGCACTATCATGGACTTATGTTAAGAAATAAAACACAGGGCCTTAATGTTGTCTAATGTTCTAAAAAGTGGCTAAACCATACTGTTTGACCAAGATGTAGAGTTAGGCCTTATAGATTCAGGGCCTTTGCTATTCATAAAAACTCATCATTTTTAACAGTGAAAGCGTTATATGAGCTTTGAATCTTGACAACTAATTTTAAGTTAAAGTTGGTAGGTTAACATTATTAAGCTTTTAGAGTTCAAAATTATTGTGCTCCTTTTCAAAACTATTAGGTGTAAAGAAATTTGTTCTTGTACTTGCTTTTGAAGTTTTGAAAACAATCCGATTTATTCTTAAAAATTATATTTTGTACAATAATTGTTTTCGAAAATATGAGCATATGAAGTGAGCTGTAACGATTTCGTTTTCGTGTGCAGAATGGAGAGTCTGCAGCAGAGCGGCGTCGGGTGAAAGCACAGGCGCAGGAGGCGAAACCGGCGCGGGCGCGAGAGGCGCGGGCCACCATGAGCGCACCCGAGCCGCACGTGCTGGAGGCGCTGCGCGGGCGCACCGAGGGCGCTGCCGCCTGGCCAGGCCCACGTGCTCTCAATATATATTTGGCTTCTGCTTACAATGGTATAGTCTATTACTGTTAAAAACCTTATCAATTAATAACTAGGCATGACTACTAGGCATACTAAATTTTTTAATAAATTTAAAAATAAATTACTTTTATTTGATAAAAGTTGCTTAGATGCTCTAAATTAACGTAAAAATAAGTGTACAACCGGTTCGGTAAGACAAAGAAGAGAAGAACCGGCAAAAAATCCTTTATCTTTAGTCGTTTAATTGAATGTTGCTCCTTTGCAATCCGGTAATTAGATCACGGTTGCAAATACTTCCAGGCTTGAAGAAAAAAAATCTTCGAAGAAGTTTACATTTAACACACCGTCTGGTTAAATCCAAATATTTTTAGCTTATATAAATAAATTTTGTAATGTGGAAATTTAAATTAGGTTATGCTTATTGTTCTACTATTAACTTGTATGTATAAAGATGTAAGTTGACAACTTGATATGAAATAATTAAAAAAAAGCTTTTAAGAATAAGTACTATATCTATAAGTTTATTGTAGGTAAAATAAATAATATTGTAGCACAAACGAGTGCGTGTTGAATCTCGCAATCCATAATAACGACATGTGTTCGGGTTGGCTTATTTTGAGATCACCATCGACTATAATGTTTATTTTAAATGTGTGTGACCCCTTCGAGCTGCTTGTTGCGTGCGCAGAGTTCCGCGAGGAGCGGCGCCAGCTGCTGGAGCTGGTGGGGCCTGAGCTGCAGGCCGCCTACGACGACCGTCGAGGTGCGTGCGCACATTCCTTGCTGTATGAACACTTTGTTGTGCCAAAGTTTCATTGTTTCCATTCTAGGATCATAAAACATGCAGTTTCATGAATATACAGACTTGAAACACGTGCGTTACGAATTAATACGTCTACATTACTTTATAGGTGCCGTTACGCGAATCGTAACTATAAATAACCCCATGTACATACTTGGTATGGTTTCTGATTTGAATAACATACTATCAAATAAAGGTTCATAAATTACGAAGATCTATAATTTATATATAAAAAATATAACTATATATGTAACGTATATACTTGTATGTAACAAACGATGATGAATTGTCTTTATGACTATTATATACGTCACCAAAATTGTCAAGACGAAAGTTTACTATCGAAATATAAAATGATAAATAAATACGTAAATAAAAGTCAAAACAGTTCAGTAACCATTACCTCTCAACGAAACACCTGGATTACTTGATGCTTTTTAGTTGTTTATTGATGAATTTTAGTTCTTTAAAAATTTGTTTTTATTTGCATGCATCAAGTTGTCAATCATTTAGCGATCGGTGACCCGTTGTCGTGATGGAGAATAATTAATTTCAAACGTGTCATTGTCGTGTTTCAACACCTTACACACCTAATTATGAAACATGTACCACTCTACAGTAACAAAGTATTTATTTTCCTTGAGCACACGTAGAACATTAATTTTCTCCTTCACAAAATGCACCTAAAATTTTACAGCACTTTATTCTTTCTGTATTCGAGAAATCCTGTTTATAAAAAATATTTATTGTACTGCCTGTTTTGATACTGCCTCGTGCCAATTCCTCGAGCTACCCAAAGTAGCCGGTAGACGACTCTCTTCTTTCAAGTGCCGAGGTGCATATGCTTATATAATTTTCAGCAGTCGTTACTGAAGAACGTCTCCCACGCGGGAATCAGTTAGAGTGTACTGTGACCGCGATGAGACTCATTAAAATAATTACGGACTCTGGGGCTCAGGCTGGAGATGAAACTCAATCAATATAAACAAAATTAATTCTTCCATAAATACGTTGCCGTTTGAGACCAAAGTGAAAATAAAAAACTTGGTAAAACCTCTTTCTATAACTCACACGGCAAATTGTTATGAGCCACTGCCTTATATACTACCATACGATAAGTATTTGACGACAGTCGGCGGCAAGACAACGAGTCAGACTACAATCGTAGTAAATAACTGAGGTCGAATCCTTTTCGTGAGGCACGCAATTTCGTTCCAGTTGTCCTTCGGCGAGTTGAACATGAATATCTGACTCTATGCCTGTAACATACGATCTACGCAAACACAAAAATAAATATTATTTATGTCTGTTGCGTTATCGCTACGTATTGTGTAAACATTTAACTGACGTGTTCGCCTGTCAGTCTGTCTGTCTGAGTTAATCCCATAGTCTACTCATCACATGTTATTACAGTCGGTCTTAAAACGAGCTGTTGAGTGAAGCCTGCAAACGGCTGCCCACTCTATGTATGCGCTCGCATCACCCACTGCATGCCGGTAGCCAATCGTATGATTGACCTATGAATTCATGATGCGTGTTGTCCATGTTTGTCCATTTTTTCCCAGACCTGTGATGACATTTTGCGTCTATGCATAACATGATCGACAAGAATACTTAGTGTGCGTACTGTAAGCCGTTAGCGTTGTATAAAAATAGTGTGCAACTAGATTATTTTTAGATGAATAAGCGATGAAGCGATGGTGGCCATGCTGTGCACTCCTTATACTTTTGTATCAAATGGCAAAAAAAAAAATTTATTCTGATCAAGAACGGATTGACCAACAAGTTTTAACTAAGAGGCTAGTAGAACAAAATTTGAGACTTGAAATAAAGAAAACTACTGTACGTAATTAGTAGTCCTTGCAAACTCTATGTATGATTATAAAAAATGTATTGTTTTCAAGGGTATGTATATGCTTTATACATTTTCTAAAATACAATATAGCGAATTACATTTGCTACAAAAGAATTCCAAAGTCACATCTAAATAGTGGGTAAGAAGGTAGCCGCAATTATATACGTAAAACGTGTTGTGCGCGTTAGGCACTTGTACTTTAGAGCGTAGGGCTGCTCGAAGCCATCGGCTGTCTCTTATCGCCGGAGTTTTTTCAGCCATTTTTTACATTACGTATCACACACGGTGGTGCTATAGTCGAGCGCTCGTCAAATTTGGGCAATAAACTACACTTTTTAAGACCATTAACTTCTAATGATCACATGTGCGAGTTTTATATATCACAGCTAATATAACCGCATTAAATGCGACAACTAACGTTTGAATCGATCAATACACTGCTGAGGAATCACCAAATAAATGTAGCTCGCGTTAGTAAATTTAGTTCCGAATGCATCGTACTGCGCTGGACTGCGACGCCATTTACGCCGGCAACAAGTTCATTCCGAGCAATGGCTTTTTTCCTAAATCATTGTAGGTGCTACACGTTCAGAGTAATAAGTAATGTTGTCATATATTTCGTTAAATATAGTTTTTGCAATTGATCTCTTGCAGACCGGCATGAAAACAAAGTACAATGGATGTGAAGACGATTCACGTTATAAACTTTTAGGCTATCCAAAATTGTACTAATATGTTACTCCCGATTGTATAACGTACGAGTGTGTGTTTTAACTAACTGCAAACATCAATCCCGGCCGTCGATCGCTCTGTCGCTAGACGGATGAGCTGTGGCGTGTGTCTCTTCCATTTTCATGTGCGTCTCGATCGGTCGAGGTCATCAGCTAGCTATACTAGGTGCCTTAAGTCAAATTGAACCGCTGGCTCGTGACCTGGTCATCCCACTAAGCCTTCAATATTCCGCGCGTCGATCCCAGACGTCGTCACGGAATCGTTAACGGCCTCCTATCGCCGGGCGTGCGCAGACGTCTGGAGGGTTAAGCCTTCCGATCTGGAATGAAAAGTTCCGCTCCGGGGGATGTTGTGGTGCTAGCAAAAACCTGACATATTAACAGATTGTTTTCATCGAAAGCGTCATAGAATTTATTTTGTATACGAAAATAAAAGGAATGAAAAGAAAAATAAATATTTTAAATATAAAAGAAAATGAAACGAAATAAAAAACAATAATTTTGTTTCTTATTTCATGGACAAACTTGTAATATTTCCTTTATTCAATGAACAAACTATTATTCATATGATTTCGATATTCATCGGTACATAAATAAATATTAAAAAAATCTTTACGATATCGATAAAATTTAATATTAAAGCGTTCGCAACATTAGCGACTTCATAGATACGCTAGCGCCGAATATATACTGAAAAGATATTTTTGGGCTAAAATAGACTTGCAGTAAAACGAAACTCCGCATTTTTATATTGAATACAAAGCTTAGATTTTTACAGCTTATTTTTTCAATTCGACAACAAAGCATTTTTTAATTAACTAAAACGCGTGGCTCTCGATCGGTGTTGAAGTGTGCACTACGCCGTGTATTGATGGTGCTATGAGTCCAACCATGTGGCATCACTGACCTACTCGATGCTCCATGGTAGTGCTCGACCACTACGGCGCACGCACACGCTACGCACGGGTAGCCGGTGTAGTAATGTGACTACAATACATGCTTTAGATACACCTTGCTATTCCGGACTCGAACTAGCTTCGGCGGAGAACTGACTTTTGTGAGCTTTAAGATACTTTACATCTGATTGTAATTGTATACTTTCCCAGACACTGCAGTAGTTTATCTTTGTGCATTCGTAACCTTCGATGATGTCTAGCGACATTTATAAATGCCTCTGGAAATCATCAAAGCTCTTATAAAAGCAGTTAGAACGAAATTGACGTTAATTTTAGCTACTATAGCTTTATCAATATAACGCTTTATAAAACAGTAACTATAGGTGCAACTTACTCAATGACAAAAAATATAATGATAATTTTTATCTTCTATTTATCTATTATATTTATCGTTCATGACACAGTGTCAACGATTATTAGTGAGATTCATATTCTTAATTTCAAGAGAAATACAGCTATTTGATCAAAGTTTTATTAAAATACCTACAAAGCACATTATTTATTATTTGTGCACATTTGACAGCTTTCAGCCGTCTCCTTCGGTGAGTCGAGACGCGTCGTGCACGCCGAAGCGATCCGACAATGACGTTCTCGGGCTTATTATATGAGAGATTTGACGCCCGCGCCGCCCGCCCGCCCGCCCGCCCCGCCGCATCGATCAGCCCGCGTCGCGGCGCCCCGCGGCGGAAGTCCGAAGTCCGCTTCGGATAAAATAAATCAAGTCGTTTCCTGGCAGATTATTTTGCGATACTGCCTTCAAATTTCAAAGGATAAACTGATTTTCGATATTTTTCCGGATGCATCCCTGGACAAATCGTAGAGCGTATATATGCAAGTTGAGTATTTCGTGTTTGGGTCGTTCTTTATGCTGTCAAGTGGTATGTATATAGTAAGCACATTCTTTACGTTCAAAATATGCACTCCAATTTTCACATTTTTGTTAAAGTTTAATTGAGCCGAGACTGTATTACATTGATGATACGTGTATATTCTATATGAATTCAGTGGCATGGTGATCATAAGCCGGTGTAGCAACAACCTCACTTCCTCACGATGACTTCTACAATTAATGGCATCGACTTGAGACTGCATATTATAGTTATTCAATTTGATTGTAACACTACCTAACCATCATGTTCTGCTGCAGCGAGCATCGCTTATTTACTTAGGATTAAGGAACACTTTGATAGTTAATATAGTTGGTTTGAAGTTCTATATATATATCTCTATTGCGACTCAAATATTTTTCATTTGTATTTCATTAGGTAAAGCGAGTAGGTCATTTTTAATAATAAGCGATCACCGCCGCTTGACATCCGCAAACATCGAAAGAGTCATCAACGTGTCGCCGCCCTTTATAACTTTTGAAAATGCGATTCAAATATAAAAAAAATTAAGCAAATAAAATTTGTAGAATGATATCATTTAGTATGCAAGTCCGACCTAGTTCGCGCACGTGGTTCGCAAAAAGCTCGTCGCCGGACGCTATTTGTGATGTTACTGTGTTTTCGCTTTTGAATATTTATTAAGCGCGCTCCACAGCCACGCACACCGTGTATGGACATGCTGCGCACTGTACTATATCTACGTCCCCGGCGCGTGCGTCGACTATTCCACCGCAGCTCACGCCGTGCCTCTCCACTGCCCTACACTCTACAACACAGGCTACGCATGCGTCCGTGACGTTATGTAGTGTGCAGCTCGTTAGTATTCGACGTGAACAACCTATAGCTTCCTATATTTCGTACTAGCTTTTGCCCCCGGCTGTGTCTGCATAGAAAAAATCTTGATCTAGATTCTTAGTAGATTTCATAAAAATCTAAATATTGTATGTCTCATGACGCAACTTTTGAAAAAAACTGCTGTTTTCCGACTTAACTCGACGAGCTGAGTCTGAAAATACATATGGTTTAAAAGTTTATATATGTATGGGTGTGTATATATATATACGATATAACGCGGGGCTTGTCAGCATAATTCTTTAGAGATCTTAACAAAATTCAACATACATATTATATGGACAATTATAAAGGTCAAGTTCATATTTGAGCCAAATCGGTCAACTAGTTTAAAAATTGCAGCATTTTAAAATTTTGAAAATCCGAAAATTACATCTTGCATATTAATTACGTATTAAGAAATTAAAATGAAATCTACTTCCATTTTGGCTGCTGAATGGCCTTTTTATATTTATAGCACCTTTTCCTGAATCCATTGCTAATAGCAATCTCAATCCTATTCACTATAAAATTAGGGCCTGGCAAGCAAAACGTAATACTGTTGAATATTTAAGATTCTTCGTATGACCACACTAATAATTTCGCAAATGTCAGTATTGCTGATGTTTAACATGAAAAATTAATCTTGATCCTAACATCCTAAAAATAATTTTCTTTTTGTTTTCAACCTGTAAACTTAATTTTGTAAATTACACCATAAGCGTTTAAGGGCCATTTAAAAACAAATCCAATGTCTGTGTTTGTACTGTGTAATTTTGCTTATGTTTGTAATGTCACATATATAATGGTATAAAATATTAATGAATAATTAAGTATTAAAAATAGTTTTCTGTACTATATTGAATGATACACGGTTGAGATATTTCAACCCGCTTTCTTTCAGTTTCAACTTTCACTTGTCAGACTCCACAATTAAGAAACTCGTGGCGCCACTATCGACAGGCCTCACTAAATGAACAAACTAAGTGACATAGCTAAACGGAGTTTCCATAAAACCAAATACATTTTGGACGATTCTAAATGCGTAAATATTAGTGTACACATTTTTGTGTGTTCGTGTGCATGAAAATAAAAAGGATCTTTCTTATTGGACCTAACAGGTAAATTTTTATACAATCTTCGGAAACCTTATATTTTTCCTGATTAAATTGTATATAAGATTCTACCCCAGTACATAAGACACAACCGTGTTGAATTTCAAGGGGTTACGTTCCGTACTTCGTTTTTGATTAACCCCGCCGGAACCACACGACTTCGTGGGTAAGGCGTTTGCGTGATGCGCAAAGGGACAGAAAATCAGACAAAATTTTCAAAATGTTCATATATCATCTCTATCGATATTGATGTCCGTTTCGGTGAGAATTTATTAAAAACGTATAATATACAAATTTGGTCCCACTACTGTTTTATTTATATATATATAGATGGAAGCGAAAAAAAGGTCGTTCCATTACGCCGGGCTATCTCGTAGTAAATAGGTGATTTTCCAATAGATGTCGGCGTGTAAATTGGACACAACGCACGCTCGGGGGATGGTCAGGCGCGATTATCTGATAAAGCTCCGAGATCGGGGCGATGGCGGCGGCAGGGGGCGGCAGGGGGCGCTCGCGTCTGGTATTCGTTCACCGGCAGACGCGGCCCGGGCCCCGACTGACGACGCGGGTCGTGAGCCGACATTCTGTCGAAACGGTTTTGTAAACCGATCGACGGTGTTATAAACTGATTGGATGGTATTGTAAAATTGACTGAAACTTACAGGATCGGTAATTATTATAAAGTAAATGTAGGTACTGGGGAAGCTCTTCTCGCCGTTATAAAATACAATTGCACTAAATGAGAACCGTCTTAAAAAAATCGGGACGAGTTGAACTCCGAGATACTACTTCGGGTTTTATTGTTTCGAGAATTCAACGAATTTTGTAAAACAATTCTTAATCTCATAAAAACAAAAAGTATTTTGTTCTTTATCGGGTTACCTCATTTAGATTTAAACTTGCTATATTTGTCTTTTTTGATTCTTCTGGATCGTCCTCAATTCTGATATGTAAGTCTACTTAAAAATATTTAAGTCGTTGGACTAACGGAAAGGAATTACAAAGTTGAAAACATCGATTTCCGTCGTCGACACTCCTTTTTAGTCCACTGGCTCGTGCTGGTCTCATTTTTCTGGGCTTCTTACGCGCGAGAGACTATCCCCGGATGTAGTTTGATCATTCGCAAACGGAACTTAGTTCATTGTTTTTGGTCTGTCTTTGTTTCCGCTTTGTCATATTGATCTCCAATCAACGTTACCATTTGTAAAAACAATTAATTATTTTCAGCGACAAAACAAATGTCGTTTTGTGATCTAAATCTGTTAATTAGTTTCGATGCTACTTCACTTTAAATTGATAAGTAGGCGCGCAACACCTCATTTTTAATGCTCACTCGGCTATGAATTGTGGAAGGATCCAAAAACATGGAGCCAGGAAACCGACCGCCCTAAACGACGGAATGGCAGAATGGTGAATTCGAGGGTGGTTGAACTCCAGCTGAAGACATGGAACAATCACTAATGCTTCTGGAATATTCGCGATCGGAATTACTTTTCCATCGTCTTTGTACATAAGAAACGACACAGCCGAACCGATTATTTACATTTTTCTCAGTCTCAATCAAAATAGGTGTAAAATACATTATAGAATTTAAAAATCCACCACAAAAAAAGTTGAATTTTATAAATTTGATAAGAAAAGAACATTCAGGTTTGTAGGGCTTAAGCCCTACAAACCTGAATAAAACGAAGATGAGTGAATATACAAATAATAATGACTCATACTCGCGAATGCTTTTTCAAATTATGGAAAATTAAGTGCGGTCCGGGCGCGACTAATTTGTTTTTGATATGTTTATTTATTATTTGAAGTTGCTACGTAACATAAGTAAGTAGATGTTTATGCTAACGCAATATGTTTATATTAACTCGTAAATGTGTTTATATTTAAGAGTTACCTCAAAAGCGATAGCAGCTTTCTAAAGGCCCAAAGGTAACCTATTACTAACGTAAACATAACACTAGCCGAAGCCTACAAACAACTAAGGTTTGTTATTGTTGCGCCGTTCAATGATTTGCACAGTCTATTAAACTTTTCTCTGAACGTAATATTGTATGATAAAAATCGACGTAAAGCACAGAATTCATTACCATTAGCGTCACGAAACCCCGTCGGCTTCGTTTTAAAATAATGAAACTCATCGTGAAATCGTGGCCGTCGACATTGTGACTGATGACCTATGGTTGTGAAAAAATTATTTTATTTATTACGCAACCACCGAAATTAAAATAGGGCAATGCGTTTATCAGTTCTTAGATCTTTGATGTACCATCTATACGCTAAAAACCTGTCAGGGTTTGATTTTTGTATTAATAGACCTTTACATCAAAAGTGTTCGTGTTACGAAAATAAATACAGTAGAATGTAGCGTGCACTGGATGTCGTGTTAACTTTACCTGAAGAGCACACACAAGGAAGATCTCAAGTGGAGCGGAAAAAATTAAAATATGAACGACCATTTCGAGAATTGATATTTTATATCTATAAAAATGAAAACTGTTCTTTGGTAAGCGCATCACTTGCAGAAGGCTGGACCGATTTGATTCAATTATTCTTTTAAATGTTCGTAATAATCCGAATAAAGATATTAGGAAAAGAAAGATTGAATAATTTGAAAATTCAGGAAGAATTAAAATGTTTTTTGTAAGAAAATTTTTGTATGAATTCATGACCTTAACAGACGATTTGAACAATAGATATATGCAAGTCTTTTTGTTTGGAATAAAAAGCAAGGCCGGGATTGAGATGATATTGATCGATACAAAAAAATGAAAATGAAATATATGAAAATGAAATATATAAAAATGAATGTTTGTATGATCCTCTGTTATGCGTACCTAAACCATTGATCCGATGAAGAGGTATGTTGTACGCACGCCTGGGAAGATTTCAAAAAACAGCATTTGTACCGGGTTTCATCCGCGTTTTTGTACTGCTAAACCGGTCCACTGAATCACGTTTAAAATTCTTTAAATAATAGGTAGCTATACTGTTCCTGATCAAATAATGGTGCCAACATTTACCCCTAGCATCATCCATGTATTTATATTCCTAACACCAAATTATTAATACTTTAATTCATAGAAAACTATACTATCAGCAAATGATACATACAGTTTGCATTTTATTTTGAGACAAGCGGTTTTTTTTTGGCTTCGTTCAAATCAGAATTGTTACTACTAGCGGAATCAGCATTAAAGGCGAGATATAGAATGGAATCGAGATCGAAACCAGAATCAGAAACAAAAGCGGATCTGGCACCGAAATTGAGAACAAGACAGATCGAAAACGATTGTGGGGACGGGATCGATCAAAAGCGAGACCGGCATTGAGATTGCTAATCGATATAAAATAAGCACAAATTCATTCTATTTCCATGTTGACGAACCTGCGGGAACGAACTATGTGAGCAAATCACTCATAAGAAAGGGCCTCAACATCTGCTGGGCCAGCTGGTATGCTAATAAAGATAATCGCAATTTGTCGTCGCAAAATTAATGAACTACTACAAAAAATCGAGTTTTTTTTTAATACTTTTTTAAATCAATTGAAAAGCCTAATTATAAATTTAAAAATGAATATAGAAGAAAAAATAAAAAAAGACATTAAGCTAATTTATATTCGCTTGGAGTTAATATACTTTCCTTCAAAAAGCGTTTCAAACTTCTCTTTGATCTTAGATATAGCGTGTAAAGGCGACCCACGGGTGACGGTCGCCAGCCTCACCGGGGACGATGTTATTCAGACCAATCTTGCGCTAAAACTTAATTCAGCACGAAATCAATGTCGTTTCAGCATGTCGATCGAAAAAGTTAAGAACAGCCTGCTGCCGCCGCAGGCGCAGTACCGCACCATTTCACGACACCACTTTGTTTTGTCATCTTATTTAACGGATTCAAAGCAATGAAAGTCTTCTCTAATAGTGTACTTATATGCAAGGGTTCAGTCCGTCCTCTTCAGTCGGGTATAACATTACAACTCTATTTCGCTAAATAATAAGTTGTATTATTAATGTGTTTAGTTTGTATGAAATTTGCACTAATTTTCCTCAAGTAAGGTTAATATAAAGACTTATATTATTTTGTAGAGGAAAACATCATGAAACTTTCTAGGTGTACTATCTCATACACACAATGTTAAAGGAGTGTTTTTAACGTATTCTCATGCAAATGCTCTGATGTTTCATAATGTTTTTATTTACGTATCATTTTGTAGCCCTGTTATTTTTTGAGATAGGTCAAGGTTCTGAACGTGATGGTGAGTCTAAAAGAAAATTGTTTCGGTGTCTCTGGATAGACACTTTTCGAAGAGAAACATAAAAAAAAATAGTTGTGTCAGCTTTAATGCGCGACTGGAATTTACTCTTTAAATGCGACTGTTTTTGAATATGCAAGGCGAGAGAATAAATAAACGTATAATTTATAATAATGAAGGAATGTTGACACTTATATATTTATTTATATTGATGCGATAAATTATTATACATAAATCATGTTACACAAAAGGCACAAGTTTGTGAAAATCGCACGCCTAAATAAAAATTTCTGCAATTATAATTAACTCATCAAATAAATAGGTGGTACCCAACTACAATGTTAGATAGATGGAATAATAATTCCTATTTTTGGTTATAAAAATTTTATAAATTATTGAAAATATTTTGACAAAGTTAAAAAAATGTTCGGATTAATGTCCAGAAAAAATATGGAATTCGAACCCATAGAACGGTGCCTCAAACTAGCGCCTCAGCGCTCGGCCACGCTACCACTGAAAATAATTTCAAAATAGTAGTAGAAATCCAAACACGTACAACAAAAATACAACGCTATGAGAATATAAACGAACAGTATAACTCCTGTTGATTTCACTCCTTATCAAATCTCCATACCGGCCGCCGCATTATGAAAACCGATTCTTAAGGCGTAAACTTCAAAAAGTTTTCGGTATTTCGTAGCTGGTATAGCATTAAATCATAAAAAATAACTTCACTGTTAGTTCATTATCTATGTATCAAACAGAATCTAGGTGCAATACAACGATACTTATCAATGCCAACTTTGAAGTAGCTGTATGACTATCAGTAAGTTCCTACGCGAGAATGAATAAATTGTAAAACAACTCTTCACGGAGCCGCAGCGCCCTCACGCAAACTTCGCACGCCATTCTTGATACTTACCTTTATTTAATTTTGGATCGAAACGTTTTTGAAAACTAGGCACGAGTCAAGGAAGAATTATCGGTGCACACACTTAAAAAGTAAAACTCGTCGAGGTTACACGTCCTTTACATTTTATTTAACGTTTAAAATGATTACGTCTGAACAAAAGGAAGTGTTTTCCATTTCAAACAAAAGCTATTTTAATGGTCAGATAAGTACAGATGATGTAATCAATTTTTTTAATTATTATTGTTGTTGTTATAGCCTTTTTTTTCCTCAGCTTATGGGCTGGTATTTTCATCACTACATTTGGCGGGTCGCAGCAATATCAAATGTAGTGTGAGTTGTGTCGGGGTGACACTATTTTTTTCTATTTGTACACCCACTTCCACTATCCAGCACGCGTGTAATATCACGGCTTTTTGAAGTGTGACGTAAGTAGAGTGTTCAGCGTTGATCGGTCGGCTCTTATGATAGTCTTTGGGATTACACCCGGCGCAGAGAGGACGACTGATACGATAGGCCCTTTATCTTGCTGCCATATTGTTGTTGTGATTTCCTCTTTCGATGCTTCATGTTTACTTGTACTTCTGCTATTGTCTTCTGTAAATTTGGGGTGTTAGAGACTGCAATGTCGATCAGGTAAGTAATAGTTAGGTACTTGTGATAGATGGTGTTCACGTTAGGTATCAAGTTATGTTCAATTATCAGCTCTCGATAAATAATGTTATTAACTGATTACGTCAACGGATGTCAGTCGTTTATGTTAGGTGTGAACAGGCACCTGTTAAATGTTGAATGGTTTCGGGTCGACTATGGCATTTTCAACTATTGTCGTTGAAAATTAGTTGCTCATTGTTAGTATTGTTATTATTATAATGACATAATTTATTATGATATAATTATTATCATACACTTTTGTAATCAAATGTTAGCTAAACAGTAACCAAAATAAAAAATATGTATATTTTAGATTTAATATAACCTTGGAGTCTCGTGACGGGGAAACGTGACGTTTTTCATAACGTATCAATTTTTTTCCATTCATGCCTAAAGAAGTTTACTTCGAAAATTTCATGAAATAATAACATTATCAAACATTATACACGCGCGTACTCCGTGGTCCTCGACCTCCGCCCTCGGCCGGGTCATCACATTGCTTGTGTTCCAACAAAGGCAGTATTTTGTCGTTAAGAATTCTTCTGCCAGTTGGTTCCGACAAGCTTTGTTTAAGTCATCTCGGCGGACACCCTCTGGAGTACACATTTTTTTGACATCGCCACTACAACATCGTGTATCGATTGATCGTAAAATTTGTTAATGACCAATAATAGCACAATACTCTCTTTTTTATGCTCTGAATTGTATAGTTTAGTAAAAAATGAGATAATATTCCTTTTAGATACCATTTTTGAAGGGGAATATTTGCAAAGAAGACCAGTTAAAATGTGACTATTCGCTTCTTAATAGAAGCAAAGTTATACATTCAAAATATTTATTAAGTGTTTTGATACATCATAAAAAAGAGTGTTATGTAATTTCTGAATATTTAAGGAGTTCTTAATATTTAGAGTTCATGGACGTAACCGACTCGACTTCCTACAGATTTCTTTGTATTTGTTGTAATTTTAAAGCAAATCATGATTGTGTTTAAATTGGCAGAAAAACGGTTAATCTCAAGTTTTCTGTTTTTTCCTCTTGAGAGGCGGCTGAACCATTTAAATTTCTTGAATGGTTTTTCTACAATTTATTCGATGTACTTACAAGCACTTAAAACGTAAACTTGAAAGTTTACAAAAAGTTGTGCACTCCTCCGGGCGACAGATGCGATTTCTTAAACTTCGTATTTTTTGTGCGAATGTGTTAAGGGTAACACTAAAATTGTGTACAAAGATGTATCATATCGACAACGCAGTTACAACATGAGTTATGAGCACTGAAAGTTTCATAATATCAAAAGAAATGGGTTCTTTTAGATAAAAAGGCTAATTTTGTATTAATGACAGACAGCTTACAATCATAAGTGATTTTTAACAGTAGTTGTGTGCTAATATTGCTTTCGATAATTAGAAAATTCGACATTCCATATAAACCATATTAAAGATAGCGTTTGCAATAGGGTATAATATAATTTGGCTGGACGTAATTCATAACAAGTCGTTTTCATCGGTGTCTGTTGGAGAGTTGTTAGAATTGCCTGTCTTAAAACAAAACACCAAATAAAGCGTTTGAAACATATTGAAAAAGAAAGCCCTATTCTATCACTTTTTTTTAGTTTACGTTATGACGTAAATGCTAACTGGTATTCTATTAGGTAAATTGTTTTGTAGACAAATAATTGGTTGCTAAATAAAAATTAAATACGCTAGTCTTCTAGTCTCTACGCTAGTAGTTCTAAGTACAACTTAATAATCTAAAATACTTTTTATTTACTCCTGACACCTATCTACGGTATGATATAGACACCTCACTTTTAGACTAAACGAAATATCCTTAAATTAAACATGTGTTGTTTAAGAAACAGACTCTTCAATGTTTGGTAAAATACATAACAGCTTAATATCTGTTCAGTTTATTCTATTGTTTTACGTGTTTTTGGTTTTATTATTTGACCAATCATAATCAAGATAATTACTAATTTGAACTGGATTTTAAAATACGTACGTCAAAACCAACGCGGGACTGAAGCGACAACGCAAACGACACAGCAATGGGCACGTGACGTCCGCGACGGCGTGAAGTGGGAACGGGAACGTGAGGTAGTCATTAACTGTATAATAAAATAAATATAAGCTATTAGCTACTACGTTACTGACGGGCTATGTCAACCAATTTCGATACAGAAATGCGTGAACGTGCCTAATTCTCTTTAAATATAACGCAACAGAAATAATCAAATCATTTGTCACATTTCTCAAAAAGAATCCAAAACTCTTAAAAGGTATGCATACATAACAATTTTGTAAGCGGGTATTTTTGGTTTCCATAACGACTGTAAATTTCACGTTACAGAAAAATATCTACCTATCTAGATGTTTATAGACATAAATAAAATAAATGGACAAGCGCCAGTAATACTTACGTGGAGAAAGTTCTGTACGAGGACTATGTTATCCCTCTTTTTTTTTTAATCTGACGTAAATTATTTTGTGTCAAGTAAAACGCAAATGTAAGTTTGTTATGCACGCATGTTATTATAATATTATAATATCATTTTAAGGCTATAGACTTTTCATAGGTCTTTCTGTAATCTATGGAGGAAGAACTATTTCCTGTACTTATGCCAAAACTTTAAGCTCAATAGTTTCGGAGTCGAGGTGGAAAATCGTCAGATTTCATTTATTTTCTTAAAGAACCTAAAATATTTATTTGAAAATATGATAAGTAGATATTTAAGACTCTCACAATAAGCCCTTTCATTTGTCACGTAAGTCGAAATATTTTGCAGTCGTTTTTAATTTTCTAATTTGTCTCCCAAATGTGAAACGCTCATCAAAATTCATTTATTTGCGTTAAATATCCGTATTCGTATACAGAAATTCATATCTGTACCAACTTTTCAATCTAACCAGACGGACAGACAGACACACGGGTGACCCTATAAGGCATCTATTTTTTTCATTCGAACGTTCGGGGATCAGAAGTTTGCGGTACGCTTGATGTTATGGGTCAGCCGCACAAGTTCCTGCATTGTTTTGAGCAATGATGTTTTCAAACACAAAATTGCCATCACTCCATCAAAATTATTTTATTCATGGTGTAAAAAAAAATATCTAATTGCCTTTATAAAGTATCTTATCAAAGGTAGCTTTTGAACGAAACATGCGGATTGAATGAAGCTTGCCGCATTTGATGCAGTTTTATTGATTAAAAAGTATTTAAATTCTAAAATCGATCGACCGAGAAATGTAAGAGTTATTTTGAAAAATTAAAAAATTTGGAAATTTTTCGACAGAGTTATCTTTTCATCGACAGAATCGATTTCAATGTGACTTACAGTGATCTACGTAGCTTCTTAAGTCAAAAAAAAATTGTTTTGAGGAACAATTAAAAAAAAAAAACTAAAATCTATTGCGAAAAACACCTTTTGTAAATCTTAAATTCACGATATCTGTCGAAAAAATCAATTGATATCGATCAAGTCTGCAGCAATGAGCGTAGTTTTTACAAATTTATTATAGAAAAAGCTGGGGATATTGTTGAATCGATATTTCAATAGTTTAAAAATCGTTTAAAAGTTTTTTTTATTACCTTGGGATTTCTCAAAACTTACGAAATCGATCTATATCAAAATTTTAGGGGATTCTAGTTCAGTCGGGCCCTTTGAAATGTCGCCATTCCGATTTCCATCGCTCCATTCGTTTAAAGCATATTCAAGGTCGACACACGCACGCATACTTGAACATCTCTCTTAAAATTGCGAACTGGTGTGACTCAACCATAGGCTCATTAAAGTTTGACAACAGTGTTCTTGTATCAGCATGTGATAGACCGAATGTTGTCTTATTTCGCATATGCTTTAAAATTATTTGTTATATATCTACAATAATCACATAGTAGTTTCTTAATCAAATTGATTGACGAATTCTGATTTTGATGTTATTTTTTTGAGAAAAATGACGATACATATTTTTTGATTATAAAATTATTAATTTAAATGTTATTAAAATTAATATACCAAAAGCGAGCATTTCCATTATGTCGGAAACTAATACTACATTCTAATATGAAATATAGTGTCTCGCATAAATCTTATAAAAAAAAGCATGAACCCCAGGTCTTTTAATTCCTACAGAAAATGCCTATCCTCATTGAGGACTAATAACTACAATTGTTCAAAGGAGTATAAAGGAGTCGGGTTCAAACTCTAATCGACTATAACTTTGTGTTTTTCGCAACCAAATTTGGTTTAAGTTTAAAAAAAGAAAAATAGTAAATAATGTGATGGTTCATAGTGCGGACTCTTCTGCACGCGAGTTTGACTCTATCTTTACAGGTTTTTTTTTATAAAGTGTATGTTTTTTGCTGAGATACAGCAATAACTTGAGTAAAAGTTGATTGCTATTGGCTTAATAGATTTTCTGTGAAAGCAAAAGAAATGAACGAAGAGTTTTTTTTGTTTTTCTGTGGCATTAGGAATTAATGATTAATGCAGAAAGCCTTGAAGCCCTGTCATTTTATCATCGATTGTTACTTACTTACTCAGACAGAAATCTTATATGAATTGCCATACAATTATATTATGAAAATGTATTACGAAAAAAATGTATCCAAAAAAATGAGAAATAATTTTTTTACATACTTTATTGTATGTGGTGAAGTTGGATAAGTATTTAAAAACTAATTAAAAATTTGTGAGGTTTCCTCTGATGTCCAATTTTGGCGTTTGTTGGCTTTCGAATTCGCTAACTTTAAGTAACGTTCCTCCAATTGATGAACGACGCATTTGAGAAATCTGAAAAAATTCTAAGTTGTAGAGTTATGTACTTTCCAACCCACTAATGTAATTTCAAATTCAAGAAATTTGTTCCACACTTCATTTAAAATATAGCAATGTATATTAATCAAAAATTGTATTAATTTACTTACTAAATTAGCCAAACTCATACATTAGCGTATAATCCATTTATTTCAGAACAAAAGATGGTAGCCCCTGACACAATTTTTTGGATTCGTAATTATATTAATATGTAAGTAAGTATATGTACTACATACATTTGATTATTTCTACCTGTGTGTACGAGAAACCAATAGCTAGATACGTAGAGGTAAAAAGGCCTGAGGAAAGGCATAATTAGTTGATTAAAGCGCAGAAGTCGCGACAAATAAACCCTTTTTAGAAATATTTTTTTATTTTATTTTTCTCTTTATTTTCCTTTAATCGAGACACTTTCAAAAAATTTATTCAATCCTCTTTCGATTACTAGTACAATACGTGTCTACCATTTAAACATATATTTGTGTAAGTTCAGATTCAACTTTTCAAACTTAAGAAGTAATACGACAGCCGTCCGCTTTTGGGTCGATGTAATTGCAAACACGTCATTTCGTTCGTTGTCAAAAACTCCAAATGCAAAAGTCCGGTCGGCCCTCTGCTGCGTCCACGCGTTATCGGCTCTTTGCTAATAACCTTCACCCCGTGTTTTTCTCGACATGTTACCAGTCGGTTCCCCGCGTATTTCTGCGAGTAACCGGATTCTTCTGAAGCATTTGTCGTATTTATTTCTCTAATTCGCAGGTCAATCTTGCCTATATTTTTGCCATCATATTCAAACGTCTGTTCTTCTCACATATTCTATGTCTACCGTATTATCGGTTTAAGTTTTAAAAGTGTTATTTCTTATATTACAAATGATGCGTTACTTCTATACTTTATGTAATACAACATCGAACGACAACAAGTAAAATTTAATAGAGCGCTATCCTCATGCGGGTTGGTTTTTGCTTATACAATGTTCAGTCACCAATTTAAAAGCGACCGCAATGATGATGAGAATCTCAGCGATTTCATATTTTTCCGAAGAGATTTAATTACTATTTTGAAATTTAAATTTTTGTTTATTTCCGAATGTATATGCTAAACTTGTATTTGTCAAACTGTTAAATTCTTATTTTACCCCCATTACGGTGGTTTTTCCAAAGTACCGAAATAGGTTTTCAATCATTTGAACGACCGGAATTCCACGTATACTTTTCTGGTTCTTACCTAGCGTATTTTCCACAAAGTCTACCTACACTTAGGAAATTACATATAATTTTGATACTCATATTTTTGCATTCCTTACTCCATTGGGGTTGGTTGATTTTGGAAAAAAAACGTCAAAATGTGGCTTTCATTAATTTTGTTAAAGATAGCAGTCAATTTTCAAATTTAATTGAGAAAAGTATTACTACGTGTACAAACTTACCACCCTTTTCCCTGGCTTATAAGTTAAATAGGTTGTATTGTTTTGTGGTGAATTCTTGCTTTTGAGGTTTGAATTCAATAAATATCTTCCTTGTCGTATCGACGTGCATTTAAAAATATACTTTTTTTTTATACCGACTTCAAAAACAACTACTTAATTGTTTTTGGAGTACCTTTCTGTGTATACTAGTTTTACTGCTTGATTTAAGAGTAATTTTTGGCGAAAAATCGCAGTATTATCCCCTAATTCTTAACCGTTAAGGAGTGATGTGTCTCCCATCATCAGATCGACAGCGTGAGATAATAACTACCACATGCGAATAATATTTGAGGGTATCCCTGGGATGTCAACATCAGATCGTAACTTAGTGACTATGGAACAATTTCGAAAGTATACTCTTTCAA
The DNA here is from genome assembly GCA_005406025.1 of Eumeta japonica. NCBI lineage: Eukaryota > Metazoa > Arthropoda > Insecta > Lepidoptera > Psychidae > Eumeta > Eumeta japonica. The sequence goes on from BGZK01000771.1 coordinate 104,417, forward strand.
ACAAAAAAAAATTTCGAAATTAATTTACAATTACGAAATTGTAATTGAGGTGTTCCAGTGGCCCTCTGCGGCTTTCTTCATCAGCTCCACATCACTAAATGATACTTTCTAAAAACAAATTCTTGTATTATAATCTAAAATCAAATCGCCATATGTATACCTATAATATTTGAGGATACCTTTCATTTCCTCACAAACTTCATGAATTTAGAAAAAAATAGGGCCAATCTGTCAAGTATATCCTTCCAAATTAAAAAAAGCATTTATGAAATCGGTTTATAAATGATGCAGTTCTGAGGTAACAAACTTAAAAAAGTGCAACCGTATTGAAAACCTCCTCTTTTTTTTTGAAGTCGGTTAATAAGTAAAAAGGAGGCCAGCTCGAACCAGATTGGTCAAAGCACTTAGCGCGGACCGCGACAGCGACCTTTTTAACTTCGCAATTTCATAAACGGGCCCGATCGCTTCGGCTAGTTTTAAATTTAGATCTAACGGGTTTCGATAAGTTAAAAAATATAAATAGTTTTAACATTAGGAACCCAACTCATTTTTTGTCTTTATTTGACCTAATATTATTATTTCGCATAGATTCAGCGAATTTAGAAAATATGTAACTTGCGGTAATAACTTCGACTTCTACTCTCGTTCGTTTGTATAGTCATTTACAATATAAGTTCATTATTATGTATATCTACACTAAGTATATGGAATCAATAGCCCTATCAAAATTTTTTTTTTATATTTCCCAGTTCAGACTATCTATAAATGATAGATTTCACTTTCAAATCTAATTATACTTTCGAACGTTAAAGAAAGAAAAATGAATATTTGTAGTTTTGAACTTCTTTTGTAATTAATGTAAAAAAGGCAGTGGCCTTCATATACACTAATAAACTGTGTATATTTGAATGTTCTTGTGTTTCATGTAGTTTTGCACAAAGTTCGCTCTTATAATTTCATTTGCGACTTGTCGAAACCAACAAATTAAAATTCATTATGATATAAAAAGGAAAATCCTAAAGACGGCTATTCAAAACTTCAGTGCAACTGCGGCTTTTTAAAAACTGCTCTTTAGAGCAGTTTTTTAGCATTCCACTTACTTTTCAGTAAGGGGAATGCGGATGGCGAGTGCAAATAAATACAAAAAAACTGTGTTCGAGATTATTAACTCAGAGTTTTATTTCTTTATAAAGTAGTTCTCTTTGCCGTTTGTAAGTTTCTACTTAAGCGAACCGGCATTACAAAGTTGGCCGAGTGTGCTCTGAGACCGACTTTAGTGTCGTAGGTAATCTGGTATAAAAAGCTTTCACAGTCAAATACATTGACTAAAGCTTTTTAGCGTACGTGTGGCCCTTTAGTTCATTCTTGTTTGCCTCGTCAAATACATTTTACTTTGCCTCCAAAAAAATACCCAAATTCAATGTGGTCATTTTATAAGTTTTTACTTATTATATTTGTATATGTGGTCGTGAATGTTTGGTACAAATGTCTATACCACATTTGATTTATTTCTTTTCAGTATGTCACTCTAGAGCTCTGCACCGCCTAGTATCATTAGAAAGGACAGAGACAATGCAAAAGAATAGAAGACCTTACTTTTGCACAACAAACTTTGCTTTAATTTTTGTTCCAAATCTTTTGTATTTAAGAATTCAAATTGATCAGATGGCTGCAGCAAAAATTTACAGTTAAGGTTATTAAAATAATAATGATAAATGCTTAAAGACACTGCGAAATCAGAACGCGAAAGTCGTACTATGGCAGTCCGTTCCTCTTCAATAATCGGCTATCGATTGATCAAGTAATCAACGTTCGATAAATCGAGTTTGAACTTATTTTCGTAATAGATCCTACAGCAGTGCATGACGACGCGCTTGTGATGTGATCACGACTGGATCTTACTGACTCCTAAACAAGTAGAGGTAAGCGATACTCGGTGTCGGGTCCGCCATAATCTTGACCTCGTGCTGTCGGTAATTACTGAACTTTTTTATAACTAATAGGCACCAACCTTGTTCATGTTGGAGTCCGACAACAGTCGGTCTTATTACTATGCTAATGACATTTTCGTATGACACTAAACCAAAGACGCGCACAACTCTATTAGCTGATGGCTGTGTTCGGGCTCATTGCGTATGTATTGAGTAAAGAGCCAATTACCTAATTTTTGTGACATTATGTTGACGTTGTGACCGTAGTCTCATACTGGAATAGAAATACATTTAGGTGTCACGACAGAGGCATGTCCTATGTGATGTATTACACTTGACCTACAATGTCCATGGCGTGTCGATAATGTCGAGTTGTTTTATCAATTTCATGACTGAAATTATTCTGCAGCTGACGTATGAGATGACCTTAGATAGATAAACGTAAATTGGTTGCTTTTGAACACTACAGCTTATATTCTACTTTTAATAGTAAGAAGTGTTAATCCATTTCCTTATGTATCAGTCCATACGTCGTTTGCCCAATTAAGTATCATTCTAATCACTCGATAATTGAAATGGAATAGCATGTGTCTTCTGATTTACTGAAACTACTTGCAAACGTTTTAACGCTTAAAAGCAGTGCGTGACTGTGCCCTGCGACAAAATTCGGACAACAATAAGCTCGTTTCATCTGCACTTTTAGTTGGTAAAGATAAATATATAGTTGTTTTGATTTTGCTTGCACTTTTCTAGTGGCGGTAGCAACAATGTAAGAGCACGACCGGTATGGACATGCGGTTTGAAACGTATGACGGGAATGTGAAGGTGATAGTGCCAGCGTGACAATAACGCGCCGCTGACGCTCGGTTAAGCTGCGCCCGTCGGGGCTGCGAGATCAATGGGCGGTCGCTTGTACGCGTTTTAGTGACTTCTGTGTATAGAATACCCTCAAGCTGCGAAAGTCACCAAAAAATACTAAATAGACCTATCGAGAGTTATTACAATACGATAGATGATGAAAATACAGGTAGTTTAACTATAATTATAACACGAGATTATATGTTGTGTTTATGTATTGGGAAAAAGGCCAGGTTTTTGATCAATATAATCTAAAATATGCTTTCAAAATTTTGTTAGTCATAGAAAGTCAGAAGCAAAAAGCTTTTAGAGTAAGTTATTCAATAAATAATAAAAAAATGAGTTGACTATTAAACTTTTTGTTATGTAACTTAAAAAATATTTTTTCCTACCATTTGTCAGCATAGTACTAAACACAATAAACATATATATTATTCCATTTATACATAAATACGGAATCGAACAAAGTTACAACGGTTTTAAAAGCTTTATCGTGTTGAGGCTTCACAAAGCACTTTGCTTTGAATACAAGTTATAATTACACTAGCCTTAACCGCGGGCTTCGCCGGGCTTAAATTCGGATTTAGGGAATATTGATATTTTTCATCAATTAGATTTGGCCGTGGCTTCGTCTGCGTGGGAATAGAACTTCGTCTCTTATATCGAAAAACCTGGCTATCAATCCTGATCCTGTTCCCGATATCAGTTCGGTTCCACTGTTAGTTTCGATTCTGACCAAAATCTCGTTTTCAAATCTAATTGCCGTCTCACTCCTGGATCATATGCCCATCTCGTTTTCGATTATTTTTCCGGTCGCCACTCTGGTAATTCATCGATTTGAATTCCCGTTTCGTTATCGGTTCTAAATCAGATCTTGCTGTTGCTTCCGATTCCGATTCAGCTCTCGATTCTACATTACATCATATTCTAGAACATCATCTTCCTCTATGAGCTGGTTGGTCTTCAATTGATTAATCTAATTAAGCGTTAAAGAGAATTAAACATCAAAAATTACAAATTATATATGTATAATTTCCATAATTTTATAGGTTAATCAGCGCCTATGAAATTCAAATGCTTTGTGTTTTTTTTTAATAAACATGATAATGTTAATAAGTAATTAATTAACAATATTTTATAAATAAAGATTTACTGTCTGTCAATTGTCTATCGTTCGATTTACTATTGGTTTCTAGCTCTTAACTATTAAATATTATTTAATGTGATTAATAAAGCTCGACGTCGAGGTACAATTTCATACCTGTTTTACATCGCGCCCCTACAACCCGTAAACATAAACACGTCATAGGTATGTACTCTCGTATTGAAGTTCAATATTAAAATTTTCTATTCGACATTTAGATTCCAACTTTCGTAGTTTTAAGAAGATTGACAAATGCAAGCATTTAGACTTCGCGTATCCTAAAACAAATATTCAAAACTAAACTAAAAAGTAATTACAAATTAATTATTCAAAATGGGTTTTAGCCAAAAAACGAAGATAAGAGCTATATGCAACTGCTTGTAAAGCGGCAACGCAACGCACCACTCGTCACGTCCTGCACATTTATTTGTTGAAATCATCATTTTTTTACTTCAAAATCGGTTTGCAATAAACAATTAATAGACTTCTATCTCTAACAAAACAAATTAATCTAAATTGTATCTAATTTCACAGCTATTCAACGTGCAGTAACTCAAAACTGAATGCAGAACACTATAAAAAGTTTTCCTAAAGCCAAAGATAACTAAAATTTAGAAGTAATTAAGAAACCGCTTATAACATTTAAAATTTTTCATGAATTATTCACGGTCGATTTTTTTATACACGCATCTGTTTTAATGTTGCTGGCATATTTGACAAAAAACGTATAATGAAGTAGATCTAATTTTAAAAAATTACAACATTTTTATATTTGACTTATATATAGATACGATGAAACACACGTTTGTCTGTTTTGTACAAAAAAAATATTGTGGTTTAATAAGTTTAAACAAGTAAACCTTCACTATCATAAACTCTCCATTAAAATCATGCTATTGGTAGCTTCAGTGCTGGTGCTAGATTCTGTATAAAAATTGATACTAATTGCGAAACAACGTTCTTTTATATATTACCTCGTTTTGCGGTTAAATAAAAACAAATATTACAAATGAAACAACTACAGTTATTACTGTATAAAATGTATATATCTTATTTAACGAACAGAACTCAATTAGACGACACTCTTCCTGCCAATCTCCTTCTACGGTGTGACTGGTAATCGAGAAATCGTGCAATCAGTAGCCTTCACACAACATTTTGATGACAAGTCGACAACCGATTCCAGTCGGCCGTGACTGACGTGCGCGGGGAGCGACGGCGCGCTGAGAGCGTTCTCATGTACGTCGCAGGAGCGCGCTCTGATGCGACCGCATTGAATGGGAGCATTTCAGTATAAATTATCTGTTAGTACGGTGTGCTAATATCTACGAACGGTTATGTCCATCACGACGTTATACTGCGTACCTTGTCACGCTAAACGTGATGCGTAAAACATTTTTTAACAAATAGGCATTGGCGGTTTTGTGCTTATTTACAAAATTCGCTTTCTGAAGAAAAAAATGTCAGCATATCGAATTCAAATTTACCTATACATTTTTTTTCAAGCTAAATTAAATTATTCTGTGTTACTGAAATGCATGATAAAATTTTCGTGCGATGATTCCAAACGTCCACGAAACCCATAAGACTTATTGGGTAGACTTCATTTATTCTGACATTCAAAGACAAAAGCCTCTCCTATAGAGATTGTTTGCCGTTGAATTAACCACTTTAAACGCGGTCGAGTAACTTTGATAGACGAAGAAAAAAATCGCCGTCCTTTGACACCTGTTAAAGAAGGAATCGTGCTGGCAGTAAAAAAAAATAATTTAAGAGATGGCTTGAGGTGGCTTCCTGTGACCTCAAATTGTCTAGATCTGATGAACAACGGACTGTGGTTCTAACTATAAAAAACTTTTTATATGCTTTTTGTTTCGTTAAACAATGGCAATATTAAAGAACATTTAAATAATATGTTCTACTTTTTATCAAAACAGCATTACTGGTCTTATCTCTTGCATCAACTGCCAAGATGCACAACACAGTCAGTTACGCTTTAATTGCCACCAAGAGCGCTCCCGTGGGCGTTTTCTCTAGACCGGCCAACCGATCAACACTTTATGTTGGACGCGTATTTAATTGTTACCCAGATTGCTTATGGAAAGTTCTTTTGTAGGACTTATAAGGGGCAAACGGGCCATCGGAACATAGATGGACACCCGCAACCCCAGAGGAGTCACTTTTGCATTGCCGGCTTATTAAATAGAAATACGCTCTTTTCCTAAAGACTCCATTGTCAAAGTTCTTTGGAAATATCGCTGATTATATATCCAGAGTCCCACTGTATGTGGCAAAAATTGTGCATGAAGCATACGGTAGTAGAATGTTGGCCATCAAATGGTGTTGGTGGTCTTTCCGGCGAGCGAAACGATGACGGAAATCAGCAGCAGAGATAAGTTTGAATATCTCTTCAAAGCATTCTTCATATTATAAGCGATAGAGCAGGCACAGAAATGCTACAGCTCTTCACAAAGACAGCGGGTCTAGTTGGTGGGATACCACAGGGTTGTTGACGGTTTGAGGTGTTCTTTGTTGGATGCGGTCTAGAAGCAAATACTTGATATCGGGGTTGCCCAACCCAGAGGTGGCAACAGTACTCTAGATGAAGTCGGACCTGTTCCTTATAAAGTAGAAGGCGATGATTCGATTTCAAGTACCGTCGCGCTCTATTGAGCACCCCAAACTTAGTTTAGAGCCCTCCGAGCTTGTTTCACTTTGTCCTCCAGATGATTGCGAAACTGCACACTGGTCGATATGTTGACAACGAGGACCCCGATACTCGGTAAGACGTTAAGGTGGGTGCGTCTGACGAGGAAAAAAGGGACAAAGGGGGATATTTTAGCGGTAGATGTGCAAAGTTGTGTCCTTTGGAGATTACATTTAACGAGGTTAAGTTTACTGCATTCTGACATTTACTCTAAAGCTATTTCGATTTCAAACATAAATTGGTTTCGACCCTTATTGACATGATCTTGCGATTATACTACAACAAAGAGAATAGTTAACGCCCTATTGCCACTTAAGACTTGCTTCGACAAGACTTAGTTATTAAAATAGGAATCAGAAAAAATGGGCCACAACAAAACCGAACAAAACAGAAATTAAAAAGGTTGCGGATGAACTATACCAACTCCCAGAAACGGACAGTGAAAGCTCTTCACCAAGTGAAGAAAATGAAGAATCGAAGATTACCTGGAAAATAAATTTATTTCATATTTCTTGTATATACATATGTATGTGAATTACGAAAGCTGCGGCCGGAGGAACCAAAAATTTGGTTGCCCAAAGTCGGTATACGGGCGAAAGTTTTACGTGACAACGACTTTGAATGGTAAAATCATTTTAATGTGAATATTCATTCGTATAGTAGGAAGAAGGATGAAATAATAGTAACAATTTAAAACATTTATTTATACAAAGAATTATATTTAAAACATTAATTTATACAAAGAATCTGCACTGAATTTCATATTAACAAAATTTTATTTTTACCTTTACACATACATACGTATTTATATACAATATACATACAATAACTTGCAATACATTTGCAAGCTATGCACTAATTCTCTAGCAACAGCGCGCAGACCGATCATAGTTGAGTGGAGAGACGCAAGGCATTCGGCGGGCCTCCTCGTTCGGTGACTCATCGTTACGTTACCGAGATTACCTGGAACTTTTCATAAGTGACTCCCAGCCGCAACCTAATTTAAGACGTTGTCAAAAATGAAATTTTTCTTACAAATTAGTTTATTTAAAGATTACAAAATTTAACTTATAATTACTGAAGCGACTGCGTTGGCCCATGGGTGTGGCAAGAGTGAGCGCTCTGCGGCGACTTGCGGGTTGAGGGGGTTATCCCCGCCGCTTTGTCTGGTACAGACGTTCCTGGTGAAGAGGCGGCATATAGTCTTCAACTTAAAATCGACTAGTAAACATCGCAAACCTAGTCAGCCCTTTCGGTGCGCAAAAATCCTTAACAGGTGTACGATGATCCAAAACATGTGTATATACACATGTTATTGCAACAGGAACTAAGAAAAGCACAGCATATTAGGGTTTCAAATGCTGTGGGCGAACGCTCCCACCTTCAACTAACACTGATAGTTAATACTAAGCAAAGAAAATGAGTAATGAAAATGGCGGTTGAAAATTCACGCGGAAAAATCTGCAATTTGATGAAAATTGAACGCAATGCGATGTGGATATTATTTCGCAATACGGACAAGGCTTTACGTGGAAATGATTTTCCCTCGCAATGAGCGTAATAGGCTATACATTCATGTTTTGATCTATATGGATTAAGTCTGTCCGACTGAATGGAGATTATAGTGTATGCGCAGCAGAGGTCAGACGTTTAACTTTGAATCGAGAACGCTTATGAAAACAATGTATAATGTATATGTAAACATTCGTGTTGGTAAGTGCAACCTCATTAAAAGTGGAAAGAGAATATAATATTAATAGTAAATAAGACGTATAAAAGTAAAAAATAAAATTAATATGACACAACCAAAGTTTCATATGAAATAATTTACGAGACTTAAAGCGTTTAAGAAAAGGTACATAAATAAATTCCTAAATCAAACTACCTCCTTTGTGCTTTTACTCTCAGATTTTTTTCATATTTGCTTAGCAACGATTCGCTACGCTCCATAAATTATTTAAATATGTATTAGGTAACAAAGGAAAGAAAACTAAGAGGTGCGTCAGAGGCGCCGTTTGCGCGAGAACGTCGGCGATCGGGTCTGCCGTTTCGAATCTAGATCGGAATTTTTCGCATTTCACACGGTCCGTTTCAACCAAAATGATACGTTAAAATAGTGCGAGATCATCTTGTACGCACTTTAGGAGCATCGAGTTCCGATCCGCCCGAGTTCATCGGTTACCGAAAGCTCAAAATTGTACAGACGTTAGGGAGAGTATTCGATACTTATCGTTAATTAAGAAATATAACAAGGAGGTATTATTAATTATAAGAATGAAATAGTGTATGGGTCGTTAATATTTTAGAGTAGCCCCTCACTCCTTCTCCGGCCCGACAACGGCAATGCAGTTATTAAATTCGCAATAGAAATGATTTCAAAAGTCTTATTTCCAGATTATCAAATATTTTGTAATGTTACGATGCAAGTTTCAAAGTGATGCGTAGCGCGCCCACATAGTCACTTATGTGTTAAGTATAACTATCCGCAGTAACATTATGATATTGTTTATTATACTATAAGTATAGTTGAATACAGTTTTATGTAGTTTTAGTTGTCAATCGGTTTTGGTCTAGATAGCTAAGCTAATCCAATAAGCATGAGATTGTCGTTGAGGGCGACGATTTTTTGTTTATTTAATTAAAGACACGAACAAGTACCTTCGAAGAATGTTTCATGGATTCGAAAAACCATTTGAAAAGGAATAAGACAGACATTTTGGCTATATGAAGCGGAGTTCAATCAGTTAGAGTGCAGAGACGAGCTAAACACTAACTGATTCGGCGAGATTTGAAATTTTTCATATTTATATAAATATCACTGGGAAACATTTCTACGTCTACTTGTTATTTGTATTAATGTTTCTTGTATATTTATTAACTGGTTCCACACAACATAAGCCGTTTGTTTTTACAGATTTTAATCTAAACTTCTTAAATAAAAATTTGCATCCATGATACTATCTTAAAAATACGAGTTTTTATTTATGAGAACAAGAACTTGTGATCAAATGAAGAAACAAAATTTCCTAATTTACTTATTTAAAACTGGTGTATAAAATTATTATATGCGCGTTTTAAGTTTGTCGTGAACAAACGCTTGTGTTTCGTTGAATTTAATATTTTTACTTTTGTACTTTGTGACAACACACTGAAAAAAATATTTCTAACCAAGTTCGAATTTGGCTTGGTTAAATATATTTTGTAGAAATAACTGAATAATTCGTTGTATCAACAAACAATATGTGTGATTTAACCAATATACAGGTTGGTTCAGACAACCAAAATATTGATTCGCTCAAAATCAACAATGCAAATTCATTATGTTATTCAAACTTATGGTTGGAATGACCAATTTTTTTTTCAGTGCAGTAAAAATAAGTGTTTTTTTTTATAATTTTCTTTTTGAAATAAAATGTTTTCAGAGAGAGATGAGCGTCGATATTTTGCTTTTTCGTAAATACAAGGGGCGGTGACTAATATGTGAGAATGAATATGTTGCCGGTAATTTTTATCTAATATTATTTTATTATTCGACGTAGTCGCCTTTAGCATAATACACTTTGCATATCTTTTTCCCAAGCTGAACATTCCTTTTGTACAAAACTTTTCATCTTAACCAACTAAAAATTTCTGTACTGCAGCGACTAGTTTCTACAGCACTGAGTTTCATTTTCGAATCTCTGTCCTTCCCGATACTCTTTCAACCTTGGAAATAGATAGAAATCACTAGAATCAAAGTCGGGCGAATAAAGAAGATGCTCCAGTATTTTGTTAACCTGAAACATTATCTTAATGAAGAAAAGATTTTTTACTAGTTTGCCTAGCCGCATCTTTCGAATTTCGTTATGCATTTTTATTTGTTCTGCGCATAAAAAGTATGTAACAGTAGCTCCACGGTCGAAATATTCATGACCACCCCTTCACTATCTCAAAAATGAGAGTTCATAACTTTGCCAATGAACGACTCGTCTTAAATTTCTTGGAGTTGAAGATGTTATAGCCCGTAATTTTGTGTCTGGATCGTAATGGTGAATTCACGTTTCATCCGTGGTTATAAATCGAGCCAAGAAACTATCGGGATCTTGTTGTAACAGTTCCAAAGCAGCTTGAGAAATGTTCAGCCTGATTCGTTTTTATGCATCGGTAAGCATTCTGGGAATAGTTATTTCGTCCCCTCACGATCTTCTGAATCGCTATGCGCATTGTCAGTAGAAATCTTTATTTCTGCGATTGCAAAACATACAGTGCCACGACAATCTGCTATAACAATATTTTTTCGACTTTTTTATCATTTCTTCGGTCATTACCGTCTTTAGGCGACCCGAGTGAGGGTCATCTTTGGTTGATGTTCTTCCAAATTTAAATGCTCCTAAAATATCCTGTAAATCCTTATTAATTCGTACTGTAGCGAAATTTATCAAGCACAGACACTTGATGACCGCGCACAATTACATTTTTTCTACTTTCAATAACACGATACGACTGACTGCAGACAAAAGACTTCCATGTTTAGGAATCTAAAGATATACAATTTTTTTTTAATCTAATTAATATTCCTGCTTTACCAGCCAGTACTTACTTTTTTTGGTTCCAAAGAATTTTTACTTTATTCTCACTGTGTAGTGAACGCGCCTCGTACCTCAATTATCCCGTGATGCTTTCGAATTACGTACGCAGTCGGGTGCTGAACGAAAAAAATAAACAGTCGAAAATTATTGGATTCAAGTAATTGCTAAACATTAAAGATACACACCATCAACTCTGGTGATCTCGTATTGTGAGCAGTACCGCAAGGACAACAATTAATGTATTGTCCAAGTGGACAAAAGAACATGCTAAATTAATGAAATTTGTGATGACATTAATAACAAACAACTTGTTCAACGCGCCGTAATCTCTTTTATTTAAAATAAAAAATAGCTGCATTGAATGTGTGTGCATTTATTATTTCTTATTACGTATTATTTATATGAACAATTACTCGTACAAATTTCGTGTAAAATATAAAATACGGTGTTGTTGACTTTTAAATACAAATTTGTATTGCACAACCACAGTAACACTCTGATAGAACCTATAGTCAACATTGCACTATTAAAAATTATAGAACTAAAGGCTTTTTTACAATCCAGCAGCTTATACCTACTCAGATTTTTGTACAATTGTCTACAGAGTGTGTAAATGTGGTTTGCGGCAATAAGTCCTTTTCGGAAACTTAATTTTTCAATTAACAACAAGTCGTCCAACCTAATTTTTCTAGTGACATAAAGTCACCCAACTTGCGTATGAACCGATTCGTGATAACCCTCCAAACGATTCAGTTACTTGACGCTGGAGTATAATGCTTCTATTATTCTCCACTAAAATATAAGCTTTTTTAAGAGCAACATTACGTACCCTTGATAAGGGACAACTCCAAAAGGCTGTTGGTTTGAATTGTCCTTTATTCCATATAACGAAATCAAACAACTTCTAGAGGACCCTAAATAATGGCATTTCTCCGGCTCTCACAAGCTAAGTTTTCAAATGCTTGTACTACTTTCAATACAACTCAAATATTACATTAATAATCAATGCAGAACAAGCAGATATAGTAAATGGGATCAAAATTTTAAGCTTCCGAAATTAACAAATTTTTCATGCAGCAATTGATGAGTGTTAGTGCAGAAAAATAACTATGTGGAATTATACCAAGTGAAACATACTGTCTTTGTGGACTTTTAATTATTTCCATTTAATCAATTTAACATGAAATAATTTGGTAGTATAATAATGTGCTTAATTAATATTTAATGCACGCCACAATGGGAGCAGATATGACTGTTATATTAAAAAGCTGGCACATTTCTCCCTTTACATTTCTTATATTTTTATAGATAAGATAATACGTAAACCCACCCCGTACTTAATTTTTTTCTTTCCGCTATAGTTCATAGTTTATATGATATTCGCGACTGACTAGACATCAACATAATATTTTAGTCCGTACAGATTTAATATCGGAACTCATAAAACTAAATTATCGATAATATTGGGTACATGCTCAGCATTAAACGCAGCTTTTGAACATTCCGGTCGAATGTCTAACATCCCAACAATGAGTTATCACTATCTCCGTATGTTGATACAGATCGACTTCCCATTCAACATTCGTACGGGCTTCGCGTCTTGCGACTGCTTGATAAAAAAGAAGTGTACTTTGTTCTCACAGGTGGAGCTGGTGGACATGCACTACGGGGCGGACGGCGGCGACGACTGCAGCCCGGCGCTGCTGCGGCACCGGCAGCGTGCGCTTCGCGACTGCCACCGCACCTCCAAGGCTGGCTACTTTCTGGTAAAGAAAGAAAAAGGTTTTTCGTCTAACGTATATAACACATGTTCTTAGTAGAAATTGACTTAGGATCAACTTTCTAAAAAAAATACTTAATGTCGGAAGAAACAGATATAAGTTTAAAGTTGGTGGGATTCGATTTACTACCGCCTTTGAATATAAGAACAACTATGCTTTCTTTCATCAGATCAGGAAACATACCATCATCCAAACATTCATGTGGTGCAATACAATCAATAATGGAGTTTACAATTTTAGCTCACAGACCTCTTTTTTATATCCAACGACTTAAATGCCTTAATAATGTCTTCCCAATTTAGATCTTTAAATTCTAAATTAATAGTAATAATTGAAATATTTTATTTTAAAATATTTATGTAAATACTTCAGTTAGGATTCAGCAAGAGCCGGAAATAAATTGAGAGATTTGGTGGTTGTAATTGAAATGTCAGTAAAAAATGTTTCAAAGGCTTCGGCAACTTCTATTCTATCATTATATCATTTTGAAGTCAAGATCACGATCTTTAATTTTACTTGTTTCGTTTTATATAACACTCGAAGTTGTTTTCATTAAATTTTTGGTGTTCTTTGTTTTATAATTGTCGTTGTAGCCGCTATACAAACACGTTTAAAATTTTTGAGTAGTTTTTAACCTACTCAGCAAATCGCTCGCTTTTGTTATATGTTCTTTCGTCATAAAGGTCATATAATCTCTTCCTACTTTTGTGTATTCCCACTGTTTCCCAATGACTGACCGATAATGATTCGTTTACTTTAGTAATTCTTGTTTGAAAAATATTGTACAATTTTTTTTTTACATGAAATATTGAATTGTACAACTCACTGAAATTGTCTAAATTACAGTCTTGCAGTTCTGGAATACTCCATATTTTCTAAATCCAACCAAACGCTTTTTATTAACTGGAATACACTTTATAACTTTTAGGTTTCTTTTAACCGGTAGTTTACAAGACGCTCGTTGACCATTAGCTGTGGTCTGATTTTAAATTATTGATAAAATATTTCTGAAGTGGTTCGACATTCGTACAAACCATTTGTCTCGAGACATGTCTTTAGAGACAGACGTGACTCTTGTAGGCTCCAGAAAGAGGTTTGACAGATTGTAACATCCGAAGATCATTTACAATAAAGTCATCACATATTATAATGTGCGTGCCTTTATCGCTTATCTTACACAAGGCTCGATCCATTATCGATTCAAACAAGTCGTAAGAAGAATGAGGGGGCCCATATACGCTCATAAGAATAAGCGGCTCGAATTTTTCACCGGCTATCTCATAGTAATTACAATACTTAAAGTAAGGCTTGATAATGTTATATATCGCCTTGAAGACATATTTAACATTTCTTCGCTTATGTACAGTAAAACTAAATGGAATTCAATAGCAAAATCTCGGGCATTCATTTTGTACATGCTGTATTATAGCTTTACATTTAACTAAATGGCACGACCCATATATAGTATCAGTATAGTTAAATTTTGATAACACTAGTTATTTAACTAACTTCACTCGCAAATAAATACTAGGATTTATTTAATTATATATTTTGTATATACGAACACCTTCTAATGTATCAATCACAAAGCGAATCTCCGAATTCATTACAAAGGTTAAATTACGCGCTTCGCAAATACAACTTACTAGGTTACTTTTAGCACATAACATTTTAGATATGAATTTCGGAATGTCAATATGCTTAGACATCTTTACATTTGGACATTTTTTTACAAACACTTATTTTTCGATTAAAACGATGTGTACTTATTGTCAAATCCATAATCTCATAAACAAGAAATGTACTTAATATTGTACGTATGCGTGAACGATATTGTAGATACAACTTAGTTACCTATAAAACTAAACTAAACGCGTCCTTGGCATCTGGTCTAGTTTTATCTCGTGCTTGGTGCTGGTAGTAGTTAACGGTCAAATTAAATCGACAGAAGTGAATACGCCGACTCGCGCGCCGTCTACACTCGATGTTTCTACTACAATCAAAATATACAATATGTAAATGAACAGTACCGTGACATTTGTCTCCGTAATTGTACATAATATTTCTATTTAGATCCTACTAATTGTTTTTAAGGAGATACCTAGCATAGTTCATGAAATCATAAAATAAACTAAAAAAAGTAAATCACGCCACCTGTTATTATTACCATCTGATTCCGCGTGTACTTGGAAACAATGTGTCACCTAGTCATATGCGTACCAATGACGTTAAATCACAACGAAAATACAACTTAAGTAAGATTTTTGTTGTTTACCACTGGTATTGTATACACTCTGATCTTATACCAATATCATATCTGAACACTGCCACTGAATAGACCTATCATTAACGTTGCGTATCGAGATTTACTTAGATAAAATGCGCGTTGCGTTGGCATTGAAGACGCATGACTGATTAGGGAACGGAATAAAGTTAGCGCTGGGCAGAGCAGCAGCAATATCGCACTAAGGGCATGTAAATGATTTGTACATGTCGGGTCATTGATATTTAACAAATGTTGTTATTTTCTCTGGTCATGTTTATTGATTACTTATATTATGCAATATGCAATTAGAATATAATAAGATGTTCATTTACATATTGTACCGTTACAGATTATCGCCAATATTTGACACCTGCAGCTTTTATGGTACTAATGACACCTGCTACTGCTGCTAAAGGATGAAAAGTATTAGAGCCAGTATAGAGCCCTGCGGCTCACCACTTCTGACATGAGCAACGACGGATACAAATACAATCCTCACAATTTAACATATGAGGATTTACCACACTTTATTACACAAAGAACTTTCAACCATTTATAGTGGATACATCAAAATTATAGTAAGGCAATTTTTACAACAATAAAGCTTTATTACTGCACAAATTTCATATAAATTTTACGGAGTTAGATCACATTATGTCTAAAAGCTTAATATTAAAACCACCAAGGATATGACAAAACGAAAACAAATTTAATGAATCACCGAAGTAGATTTAAAAATATGTTTAGGTTGAAAAGCCGCATCTAAAAGAATTTTTAGAGCCGTTTATATTAATCCTAAACCACATTTACTCCACTTGTGAAGGATATCAGATGTTGCTAAAAGCAAGCATAAATTCTCTTTCAATATAAAAAGGGCCATTTTGAAGGCTGCGAACGCGCGTCTGCAAAATGGCGGTGGACGCCGCGTGCTCGGGGCCAGCTCTTCATTTGGCCAAGGCCACGTCTCGTTTATAGTTCAGATGTCGAGTGGATGTTGATGCTGCCACTGCTAGATCACTGCGATTGTTTAACGTCACTACCTGGATTAAAAAGAAGTCATTTTAAGATATTTATTGAAGAAATTTGAAGATTTAATCATCGTCCATGGGCAACAAGTACATAGTATGATCACTAAAACCCGTTCATGATTTTTGTTATCTTCATAAAATATAAATTTGGCATAGTTAATACTTACACCACTTTATAGTAACTAGGGATATTATCTAATTGTTATGTTGATTGAACATACATCGAAATAATATTTTAAGTCAATTTCAAATACTATTTCAAGACTACTTCTGGGACCTACTGTCAATATTTATGGTTGCTTGGTACTTCACCGCACTAGTTTTAAAATTTTACAATTCTTACATTAACTTTGTTATATGTATTTTCTACTCTCTTTTGTTGTAAGGAACCCATAGAGACTGAATTCTAATTTACGTTACTAGGATTCCTGCATTAAATTCGTTTGAAGGATCAGAAAATACATTTAACATCTTATCCAATTATGGCGAAGTCATACCAAAGATTAATATTTTAACAGTAACGTATTTTATCATCTAATGTCAAAAAATTAAAAAAATAGCCATATAATACCATTATAAATCAAATTCATAGTATTAGACGCTTGCTGCGACATACAGTAACATGCAGCATGCAACCCGCCACTGCCCTCGAATCTGTTATTCCACTACGAATCCTCATCCAACTAATTGAATATTGATTTGAGAGGAATGACAGATATCGCACAATTAAGTAAATGTTAATATATTTATTTATTTTAGTCCGTTAAATATTCATATTGTTAGTTCAACGTACGTTTCATGCCAACTAGGCACATGCTCAGGTAATGCAGACAGTTACATCCATCAGGGTGTCAGAAGTATGTAAATATTTTATCTGTATATGTTATGTAATTATGGAAATATATACATATGTATGTATTTTCAATGCCGAACTAGCGAGATATCGCTCAATGGAATTTCCATTTATAGTTGATCTTTTTTTTAAAAAATATTTAATTATTTTAAATATTTTATTAAGTACATGAATTTTCGAAAATCTTCAACTTTCATGGGAGAAAGTTTAAAATGTTCTCCAATATATTAGTTTACATCACAATCCGTACTCTAATATGAATACTCTAAGATAACTTAGAAATTTGTTTTTTTTTATCTAGCTCCGAGGGACTGTGCTAGACCTCAGTATCAATTTTATCTCGATATCTTTACGCATTCCTAAAAAAGAAGGATCGACAGATATACGAAAAACGAAGGCATCCTAAAAGATCCTTCTTGGAGTACGGAACCATAAAAACCACTTCGTCCGTGTCTTGGAGAGAAATTTTAGCCATCGCTCTCGGATGTTGTTATCATTGCCGACAAGGTCATTAGCAGTCCCCGACCCGCATTAAGCCAGTGCAAAGGACTTAAGATTCGAGCGTCTTGATCCTTACTAATATCATTAAGGCGGATCGTTCATTGGTCCTTCTTTGACGCAACAACGGACCAATGAATATATGTGGTCTATTACTTAGCTATAGTTTGTACAGAAGATACTTCCGAGAGGGGCGTAGGCTACTTTTCATCTCAGAAAAATGTACGATTCTTTTGGAACAGTACTAATGATTGCTTTTGTCATTCGTGAAACGCTTTAAATAAAATTTAAAACGTATTGTATTAGTGAGGTTACGAAATACGTTCAAAAAAAGTATTCCACGCGAGTGACGTAACGGGCTGTACATTGGATATAGTAAATGATCGGGATCGAAATAGAAATCAGAACCAGCGACGTCTTTGAAATAGGACAAAGATTGAAATTGAGGACGAAGCCAAGACCGGAAAGGATGGCGAAACTCAAATCGAAATCAATAATAGAACCAGAATGAGAATCAAGAATGACAACAGATCTTTTTCACTTGGTATTAGAGGTGGATGAAAACATTCTACATCCACGCGCGTGGGGGCAGAGTTCAAAGCTCATTTGTAATAAAATGATTTTGGGGGTGTGCCTCGTTAGTAAAGAGATAAATGACACAAAACGAAAATGTAATCTTTAACGGAGAAATTGGTCAGAACACTGACAAGTTTTTTTAAATAAAAAGGATTCGGAAATAATTCAATAGTGCGCCTCATTTTATTAGTAAGTATCACATCAGAATATGCTAAATTGTTATGAAAATTAAGGCTACGGTACCGGGCAGCACTCCCCAGCGTCCGGCACGAACTTGGCCGTTTGCGCAAATTGCGATCAATATAAAGGTAAACGTGGACTCATTACCCCAGGGCAATTTGTTTGGTTTCAGTGACTTTAATTTAATTACACCCATTATGAACGTATACAATTTCTTTAATTTAAATTTCTCCATCAAATAACTTAAGCAATAATAAGAACACAGCTGTAGCATGAATGGGATTCAAGAAATTTTGTATTATTTTCATTTTATATAATGTATGACTTTGGATTTTCAAAGTAGTCTATTATAAATGCTGAATTTGTCGGTTAGATTAGGTTAGGTTAAATAAATAAATTCAATAAATAAACATTTAAATAAATACTTTTTAAACTTGTATTTGAAGAAAAAAAAATTAAGCCAGGAAGTACAGTACACTTTAATAAAACACGATCATAACGGAGCTTAATTTATATTGGCACTATAAGCAAATGTGAATGTTTGTTGGAGAAACACGTCTATTTACGGGCAGCTACATAGAAAAAAATAATAAAATATTAGATTACACTATTAGTTGAACATCTGTTTATTTTCAGGGAATACTACATGTAAAAATTTAACTCTACACAGTGGACTAAACCCACAAGATTAGCTGACGAGAGCCTGCCGATAAAGGAATAACAAAAAGTAAACAGGGACAGTATAAAGATAATTAACAGCATATTGTAAATATGTGTCCAAAACAAAAGTAGGACGAATCTAACTAGATGCTAGGATATAATATCTGATGATCATGGATATTAATAGAAGTACTATAAAAAGTTCAAATATTGAGTGTAAAAGGATTAGAATAAATGAATAATAGTAAAGGCTAGTAACTAAAGTACCTGTACTGAAAAAAAAGATGTACACAAATCTTACACTTCTATATCACTACAATCCAGATTGTGTAGTGAGAGTCGAATCTCTCGATTGAACACCCTGCACTGAAGAGTTTTTAATGCGACAAATTATACTAACAACTATCGATATCGATTATCTATTGGTAGGATATTATTCATACTTAGTTGTAAAATTAGATAGTAATTATAGCAGTATGTGTCGCTATTAAATATGTCTCAGTATATCCTAGTCGTTCGTACATTGATCGCAAAATCGCAAGGTGGTTCGCGAAATCGTTTATCCATCGAAAATTTGATTACAACAATAAAACAAAGACCCAGCCCGCAGAGGGAGTGAATGACACCCATGACCCCCTGGATCCGCCCCAGTTAATAACACAATAGAAATACATATTTAGGAATATGATTCTTACCTTAGCGCATTTGTATCAGCAAATAAGTTTAACTGGAAACAGCATCACAAAGCGAGCGTGAAGCCTAAATGTCCCCTGCAATCGTAATAGACTGCTGGTCTTATATATTTATATTTTATAGTTATTTATAACCTCAATATGATTGACGTCATATAAACTGGGCGTATCTTCAGTAAACGCAGACAGTCACATCAACCAGGACGTAAGGAGTGTAAAAAACGAACCAAGGATGCGCTCCCAACCTCCTCATGTGACATGCAGTCACGCACACAGTGCAACAAACGTTGGGATGAAACGTACGTAGAAATAATAATATAACGATTAGCGAACTAAGATAAATAAACAATTAACACTTGCTCAGGTGTTCGATATCTGTCAATCCTCTCGAATCAATATTCAATTCTTTGGATATAAATTCTTAGAGCAAAAACAAATTTTGAGGGTTAGCGGAGGGTTGCATGGAGTATGTCAATGCATGTTGCAGGCAAAAGTCTAATTATAGATTTCCGCGAAATAACACCTTATAAAAAAGAATAGTCGTATAAATGGTTACAATACAAGACTGTATTTGCTACTGGTATATTTATTTCCCTACTTTCAAAATATTTATATATAAAATATATGGTAAATTTTATATAAAACAATATATGGATAGTGAATACAGATATTAACTTGATGTACCATATTACAATCTAATTTTTCTCCATGTATGTCCGTGTGTATTAATACGTGATACCTAAATTAGTAATGTTAATGGTGTAACGGCGATTTCAGCTATCGCCGCGTAAGCCCTGCACCTCGCTTTCTTTCTTCACGAGTGCACGCTTCTGGTTCATAGAACTGTTGCACATGTGAGTTGCACATTTTAATTGGGAGGCGGGCCATGCACTTCATTATGCATATGCATTGGCTCGCTCTGCTCGTGGGCTTCCACACCCTGTCTGTGGGTGCAGGTACGGGACGGAGGCGTTGCCTCATGCCCGGCGTCTTCTCGTCGGGGATACGATCCCGACGGATCAGTGGCAATGGTTAGAACCATTGTTTCTGGCATCATGCCGGTGCCGTCGCCACATCGCCCGCGGGCGCACGCGGTCCGCGAGCGCGCGGTCGTCGCGCATGTGCAGTCAGCAGGTGGAGGGGGGACACCGGCTAAGGGGGGCACCGGCTATGCATTGGCTCGCTCGTTCGCTCGTGGAGCTTCCACACCCTCGATGCATTGGCGCCACTAGCGCCTGAGACACCGATTAGCGGCCGTACCGTAATGACCGCCGCTTTCAAGGCCTACCATTGGTCCTCCCCACCAAAGCACAACTTCGTATGCAACTCACGCACATTACATTTCAAATCGTTTAATTTATCAAACACAAATAAAAAACAAACAAATGTTTCTTCTTAAAACTAGTCCCTTCCCGGGTAATAAAAAACTAGACAAAAATCTCTTTAATAAAATATATCAATAATAAAAAACACACACAAATATAAACACTAATTACAGAATAGTCCTTATCAAGCCCGTATAAGACGCAATACAATATTCGAATTAACATTATTTGCGCGGCTGTCCGTAACAAATGGATTAAGGATAATTGTGTAATTATTTGTACATATACATACAAAGGAAAAGACAAGTTTTTAATTAATAAGGGTTTGGAATAAAATTTCTAAAATTATGACAATTTTCTTTTGACAAGAGGGATTAAAATATATAATTCACTTCAAGCTTTGCTTGGCGGTGGGGGTACATCAAACGGCACGTCGACCGAATATCAAACTTAACGCTTACAGTTCACCGTGACTTCCATGCCCTATGAAATAAGAAATTCCACAATGTCTAAAATAATTTCAGTTGTGCTCTGAAGGACTGCGTATATGTTGACTAAAATATGTAGTAGCCGAACCAACACGCCAAAGTGTAGATACTTAGTGCTTAATGCGTAAAGTCTGATAAGCACTAATATAATGTCACTAATAGTCATACATATCATCGCGACACATCAATCCGAACATAGAATATATTCATGAAATGTTATATCATCGAAATATAAATAAAAGTTTTTGGATTTGTCGTACTATGGTTATTAGGGGAAGTATCTTAGTTTGTCCAGTATAAGCTTAAGCTCTTCCTTCCGAACTAAAACTGTTAACCTCCATCCGCGGGATACCCTAAAACAAAAATACAATAGAGATTGAGTGAGTGTGTACCCAGCGAGCAGTATATTAAAGAAGAACGTACAAAGTCTCAACAAACACATACAGACTATTTTGTTCGGAATCCATATTTTCCATATAATAAAACATGAATATGCACGACTGTTCTAAGCTATAATCACTTTACAATAAACGAAAATCGAGTCTGCGACAATGGCGCGCCCTACGCTTCGACCCTTATCTGTGCAGCTTGAAACGCCGCGCTTTGTTGTCGTAACACTGGTAGTTTAATGTATAGTCAATTCGACTACACAAACATTTATTCTGAGACGAACGTACTTTGTTATAATTCTCCTTCGTTATTGTAGCGATTCGATAAGTTTTAAAAATTCTATTGTTAACTTAAATTTATCTGTAACGGCGAAGCACGAGTTGTTTACATTGCAGTAAATATTCAAAACAAAAATGTAACCGTAATAGTTAAATTCGTCTATATTTGAAGACAATGTATTATATTAGGTCGTTTTGACTAAAAATTACAAAGTTACAATCGAAGCCATTTTAGGTAGAAGTTTTCGCAGTGAATGTACCTATTTCGACTTTAATTACCTACGAAATTAGCGTTTGATTATGTCTTTCGAAATAATATAAGGGAGGAGGTGAATAGTTAACTTTTCTCAAGAAAGCATGAACGATGAAACAGAAGGTTTGTAAACAGCAATCTCGGTATAGATTAAGAACACGTCGGATGAACATGGGATTGTACTGTTTGCTGACGATACTTTACTTTACTTTATGTTAAGGAATAAGCTTTCTGACAAAACAATACCATCTCTGAAATAGTTGCGAAGTTTGACATCAATAATTCTCTTCTGAATGAGAGGAAAACAAAACTTTTTAAATTTCCTTTATCTAATGCTAAATTAATCGTCGCAAACGTAATTGCCAAGAACTAGATAATAAATATTGTAGACACGACCTTATTTTTTGGTCTCACTTTAGATGTTTAGTGGCATTAGAATTCTCATATCACGAGATCGGCAAAAAGTCTTAGTTCTTTAACATATGCCGTAAAAACTATTCAGCGACTTACTGATGAAAGCGTCGCGAGATTAGTTTATTTCAGATCCTTTCGTAGTCTCATGATCTATGGAATTTTCTAATGGGGTCATGCAGCTGATATTACCATAATTCTTGTGCTGTAGAATCAGGCTGTTCAGTAGGGTGTCCTAACCTATAAGGGCGAAAATTTTTTTTTTCGATTTTGAATATGCATAACCTTTATATTTTTCTAATTGACCCTAATAACTAAAATATAAAATGTTATCGAAATCGGATAACGATAACCCGTGCCGACTTGATGCCAAACTTTTAAGAAAAATTTTGTATGGGGATTGTGGGGGAAAATTTTAAAACTATTTTTTTATTATTAAGTTAAGCACTATTTTAGTTGTATTAAATATTTATTATTAAGGGAACGTTATTTATTATTAAAAGAACATTATTTATTATATTTTTTTCAAAGTTTTCTTTTTACAGTCAGGGTATATGAGTCCGTGTTTCTGTACGCAACGCAGTAAAAATTGCTTTTGTTTCTCTTCAACGGTGATTTCTCCATGGAAATCTTGCATGAATTTAACTGCTCTCTCTGCTGTATCATTATCGGCTCTCAATGTCATCATCTGTTCTTTAATTCGCAGAAAATAAGCATTACTAGGCTATGAAGAAAGACAGTCGTTGAGAAAATTGTCATCAATTTTAAAACGGTGAAACAAGGTCTTGCTTTTATTAGAAATGAAGTCGTCGATGTCTTTCTTGTAAAGTAAACCACACAGGTCTTCTTTTGAAGGAATGTATCGTTTACTGTAAACTGGTGGATTTTCCTTAGATAAATTTTTAACTATCTTTATTTTGATCTACATCATCGTCAAATAGAGACAAAACAGCTACTTCATCAACTAAATACCATAAATGCTGACAGAACTTCTGTAAAGTGCTTTGGAGATCGTTTTATCGACTGTTTCATAAGCTTTCATAGTTTTAAAAACACAAATCTTGGTAAGGTGCTTGCACTGCTAAAATAAATTGCATCCAAGGCTTAACATAGCATGTAACGATGAATATGCAGACATCTAACAGTGCCACTTTGTCTTTGTTAAGAATTTTAAATTGAGTAAGTAATGATATTTTTAATGAATAAATTGCTCTCACCATCCATCGTGCCTGGTGCATAGCACTCGGAGGCCGAATCTTATCTATATCTCCGCCAAGGAATATGATAGATAGTTCTATTAATTCTCTATAAGTATCCCTAACAATTTCCATTATCAATTCAGTCCGGTAAAACTCTAACAGTTTCTCATTTTTTGAAATATTAAGACGTGATAGCATTTCTGCATAACTTTGTATTTTCTTGGGATCAATGCTCTTCCAGTTATCTTGGGATTTTTTGAATAATGGAATATCAGGGTTGTTAGTCACTTAGATAATTTTAGCTTCAAAAGTATTTGAAGCTAAATTGAAAGGAGTACCTTTCAATACTAATTCATAGATGTGATGACGGCAAGCATAAATAAGCACATCTCTAGTAATTTTTTGTTCCAGAAGCACAGGCACCATTAATACGACCAGTATTTGAAGCAGTGGTGTCACAACAAGGAATCTGGATAGGTCAAAACCATTGATTCATCGGTTTCAGCAAAACCTCCTTCTGCGCCCATTCCACTTCAATAGTTGTCCAACTTTGGCACTGTGATCAGTTGTTCTTTATCACCATATGAAATTACTATCGGAAGGCGTTCTTCTTTACATTTGCGCATCTTAAGCTAGCAACAGTATTCCATCCCAATGAACAGTCACAGTATCTGGTAGGTCATTTTGGAAATCAATTTTAATAGCTTCTGTCCGCTTTTTCGTTTTTCTGTACGAATTCTTTGAATGGTGGACTTACTAATGGGATCATCGTCAGTATTGCGTCCTAGTGCATTGATAGTAGCTTCAATAATATACACAGAATTTCTTATAGTTAACTGACACCTGTCCAAAGCTGCCAATAATTTTGGAGTTATAAAATTTTTGCTCGTTGACGTTTTATTAATATCGGACAGTGCGATCTCAGTTGAGGTGGACAAATCGTCTTGCAAATCCATTACTTCCATCAATTCAGAATCAAAAGATGACTTTTCTTGATAAGATGAAGTCGAAGCAGTAAGGGATGCATAGTAATTAGCTCGACGATTTTGTTCTTTGATAATTCTAAGGCGCGATTTTTCCTTTTTGTCGGTCAACTTTTTATCCATTACAGCTAAGTGACCAGGTCTGCCTGGCTCTCTCTGTCGCTCCAAAAATATTCTAACTTCTATTATTTTTATTAATTGAAAGGCATCGGCATGTACGATGGCGAACAAGTTGTCCAAGTTTGTAATAAACTCTTGGCGACGCTGTTCGAATATGGGTTGTGTTTTGATCGCATTTTTTTTGTAAATCTCTCCAGACTTGGTATAAGGCAATTTTTTAACACAATTAGGTAAAGCTTTAATCGGTATACAGGCCTTTTCCCAATAAATTAATACACTCTCTTATAGTTAGATTTGCGCTTTCATTAACACTTAAATTCACTTCACGAACATTATTATAAAACAGAACCGCCAATACTTGGCCATTAGACGGTTGTTTTGAACCGGTAATTTGATGTTTTACATCGCCAATTAAAAATTTGCCTTTTCTACAACTGCGTAATTCCACTGACATCTTGACTAAACGAAAATAATGCGTTCGCTAAAAAAACAAACAAGTAACGACTAAACACCGATACGTTATTTACGACGTGCCGAAGTTAACAAGCAATGAGTTGCAAGTTGGCACGGGTTGCTGTGGTCCTAGGTACATGAATTCTATTTATACGTGTTTTAACACGATTCAAATATAATTAGAGGGTAAGCGTTAAAAAAAAAAAAAAACAACTCTTATTTTTTTGGGACACCCTACTGTTCATACCATTTATAATTTGGGATCTAAAGAATCTCTCAGAGAAAAATAAAAAAATTAATATTTTAACTGGAACGTCAAAATACATATACGAAAACCAGGTATATGGCAAGAGAAATATATAATCTTTAAAAAAAAAATGAGCGAAATTCATAATATTAACACTAGACATAAGAATGATCTTACTGCTCATAAAATGTAACAGCAAGGTTAGTAAACCACTCAAGGAGAAATGCGTGCGCTTTAACAAAGTCCCAGCAGAAATTCAAAATTTACCATTTTATAAATTCAAACCTTTCATTTAAAATAAGCTATATGGCATATATACCGTGTATGAATATCACAATGAAAAAGTCCTTAAGATTGAACAGCTCAGCTATCAGGTTGCTTCATGTTATTTCGAAGCGTTGTCTTAATTTATAATTTATTCAATACTCTATATCGATGAGCAAAAAAGAGTAACCTTAGAGTTTCTAGCCCATTCTTACCAAAATGAATTAGCATTTGAAATTGGCGGTAACGTTAATATCAGAAGATTCGTTAATGACGTATTTCAAATATAATTCTATTATTTATCAAAGCATTAAAGACATTGTTGATTTACTACAAAATCTATCTGTAAAAGGTGACAAGGGATTTAAAAATGTATATAGAGAAGAAAATTTAATTGCCTGTTTTAAACTACATAAAAATGCTGTCAAACCTCTAAGCTTATTTATGTTTATAACTACAGAGATATTTTCTTTATTTTCTACCTTTTACAACGTATTAAAAGCAATAGCTCGCAGAGGATTTAATATATTTTAGGAAGCGACATTTTAGGTACTCTATATTAAAGAAACATTTACGCTTGAAATAATTAAATTTATGTCGATTTATCTTTAAATGACATCATCCGAATATCAAATATTTTTGGTTTAAATGTTAAAGTGAGGGTTAAAAAATTAATGGTATGGTTCTGTTAGAATTTGTCCGTCTAAGTATTTATTACTATGACACGTAAGCTGTAGAGTCATTATCCTGGTTTTATTTGAGTTCAAAAGATCTCTCTTCGTACAGTTTTAATGAGACGAACTATGAATAATGAATAAAATTTTCTGTGATATGTTTTATATGTTCTATAACAATATAAAATTTTAATTATTTATAATGCTATGCAATGGTTCTGAGCTCATTTTTGATATAGATATTATTTATTACTATTTTTTTTTTCATAATCAACAATAGAAAGCAATTTTCTTACAGTAGGACAAGGCATACTTAAGACTTTAAACATATATGGTACATATCAGCTATCTACAGTTATGTCTGAGTTTAGTTTTGTAAATCTACTACGACCTCATACTTTATGTTTATTTTTCGTGTTCCGATGTAGTAAATACACTTTTTTATAATCTATGCCATACTATATAGACTTACAAATTTATAATGATACATATTGTACAATTGTATCGCC
Source organism: Eumeta japonica (assembly GCA_005406025.1). Lineage (NCBI taxonomy): Eukaryota > Metazoa > Arthropoda > Insecta > Lepidoptera > Psychidae > Eumeta > Eumeta japonica. The sequence goes on from BGZK01000771.1 coordinate 131,753, forward strand.
ATCGCTCGACACAACGATGATATTAATTAACTCAAAAGCCGTAGGCGTTATTTCTGGTAAGTGTTTAGCATAGTCCACAAGCCATGTGCTACACGTAAATGGAGAATGGGGATTGTTATTTGCCAATGATATACAAACGATAATACTGAGCGACAGCTGTCGTCCTCATCTTGACTTTTCGGTCACATCTTAGACGCCATGTCGCAGTTGCCCTTGATGCATCCATGAGTCAATTTCTGTAAATTTGTCAGTGTTCATGTGACAAATCATTCTGATCTCCAAATCTTGACTGCTCTTTTATGAATAACCACCATCCAATCCACCCACCGTGTACCGAATTTTATTTGAAATATTCATCCCGTTCGTTAATAATGTCTAAAACGTCAGCAGCATGTGGGATATCTTCGATCAAAACATGACAAAGTTAAGCTTTAAGATTGCTACTGCTATTGAAAACAGCCGAACATGCCTTTAAGGGCCCTATTGCTAATACATTTTGTGACATTAGAAAGTCTCTTACCAATCTTCCCTTGAGCTATTCAACCACCCAACGACGGATCGGAATTCGTCCTGCATTTATTATCATTAATCGATTGTTTAGGGTTATTAATAATGAAAACACCTGTCTCAGCAATTATAAACGTAAAGTAAGTGTTTTCACATTTTTATAAAACGAATCATGTCGTTTGACATTAAAACTGTAAAATTTACTAAAGAAATAATCTGAATAAAGACGCATAGCACTTTATTAAACATTTTTTATGGGTTTTAATGTACAGAGAAAACATATCGTTGGCAGACCGATAAACTAGGTAATTTTTCTCTAAAAGAGATTTAGAGAAAAAAGTTCTTTAAATTTCAATATACTTTTTATTTCGATAGAAGACATTATTTTGAAGCGATTAGGAGATAAAAATATATAAAAAATACGTAAACTAATATATGTTATAGCTTTAGTAAATCTTTATGTTCTACTATAAGCTCGTGTATCTTGATGTATCCCAGTCTGTTGTGTGTAATAAGTATTGTACAAATACAGAAAGTACAAACACAACAGAAAGTACAGAAAAGCACAACGTGATAAAAAGGGATTTGTCTAATTATATAGAAGATCTCGAAAAATTATTGATAATGAACGGATTATAATGTTCTTTTACTGTTACCGATCTGAAAATAATGAAATATTTATTGTAATCAGTTCATTGGAGCTTTTAAGTGCCCCAGTATTCTGTTAATTAGATAACGCTGCGATCACTAATAATTGTATGTTTTTCTACAATCTATAAGGAATATGATTTTTGAGTATAAATTAATTTTTCTATTAATTTATTTCTGATTGTCTTTTAAATACTATTTAAGTAAGTTTAAGAGTCGTATGACCTTTTAATGATTTTTCGACAGAACATTCAAATTTTGATTGAAAAAATAAAATAATATTGTTACTTCTTTAATAAAGAGATTAATATTAAAAAATAAAGCCTAGTTAGCCGAAATTTTTAATATCTCGGGCCCTGAGGTAAAACGAAGGCGATAATTAAGGAAGGAGCTTAAAATCGGCGGGACGATTTAATTAAGGATTCCTTTGTTGTTTAATGACTTTTGGAAGTCTTTTTAATGTTGAGATATATAATTTCGCTCATTTGCATGAAAATATCTAAATTGTGCCGCTATAAATTAGTCGATAAATTCTAAATTTATGCTGATCGAGTTTCGAGATAATTTCGGCGCGCTAAAGTACGTTCGTGCACGCCGTCCTCGTTGGGGCGGAAGATACATCGTCGCATCCGGAAAATATTAAATCAATCTTGACAGGTCTTTTTTAATGCTAACGAATGTCGTCCACTAAAATTGTATTGATATTATATAAATTAAGAATCGATTAGTTAGATGTAAACTTGAATTGATTACGATTTACTATGTTTTAGGAGTGATGGCGCAGTACTCGGTGGCTTGGCTTATATGCTAATGTCTTTTTAACTCTTGTGTGGTTTCCTGTATGACTCTTATAGTTCGACCTTAATTTAGGCGATTTTGTGAAATTCTGTATCTGATGTAACTCATCGTCACATAAAATGTGGTCTCACATGCTGCGCCAACAATTTATAATTGTAGAAGAAATAAGTTCAAATGTTATTGTTTTCATTTTATTTTTCTGGCGATGCTTATTACGTCGCTTTACTGATAAAAAGAAGAGTGACGGGGGTGGGGAGAGGGGAAATAAATCATCACTATTTTGGTCGTTATTAAAATTCAAGTCCAAAGCTTAAATAAATATAAAATATTTTTCACGATTATTTATCCGTGCCGGAGGATTCGACGTGAGTTTTTAAAAAAAATGTTGTATCACATTGGGTGATTTTATTCATTAAGCCGTTAAATATTATGTCATCGTAGACGCAACAGCAAACGCACTCTAATTTATATATTTGTAATTGTCTGGTAAAGATTTTATATCATATTTGCGGAAAATAATGTGAAATATCTATTAACACGCAATCCAACGTTCACGTTTCTTCAAATAAATCAATTGATACTTTCATAGAAATCATAAGGTATCATTTTTCGTCTAGTGTCTCTTAGGGGGCGATGCGAGCTCGTACCAGCCAGTCCTGCCATTCAGGATAGAAGAACAGCAGTTCGAGGAGCTGGTGAAAGTGGAATCGGCGCAGGCGGCGTTAGTGCGGGCCTGCTACAGGCGGCACCGCCAGGGGCACTACTTACTGGACGGAGACGACAAATGGTCAGTAAAAGTCACTTGTGAAAACTTTGTGTTAACATTTCGCTGATAACTACACATTCTTCAGCTATAGAAAATAACGATTTGATAGCTCAACATATTTTATACCCATCGAAGATTGTGCCTACTATCGAGAGATCTACGTAGAGTCTATCATTTCTCTGAGTGTAATTTAAAATTAATACAATACCGCTATTTGAAAAAGTCATGAGCGGGAATACGACCCTGACTAACCTGACAGTGGACTGCCACTGTCATTGTGCACTCATGACAGTGACTACACTCCACCGACCATACAATGAGGTAACTGCTATAACACTGTTTACCTGTTGAACGAGAGATTACAGCCAAATGGGAATTTGGTTACGTGCAACTCTCGTCGGGCTTCTTGTGCAATAAAGTCGTAAAAATAGATAGGATCATAATTTATGCCAACATAAAATATGTTATAAAAATACACTGTGTTGGAATACTTTGCGCTAAAAGTACTATACAAAAAAAAATGGGTAAGAGCGTATCAGACCATGCTCGCTATAGGGTTCCGAAGCCGTGACTACTAAGATATTCACTACAGATGAAAAACTACGTTGTTACACTTTTTCCCACGTTTCCTGTACATAATAGGTATAAGCACTTTAGTAGCCTATAACTAGAGAAACAAGTAGGTATGTCAACTGTTACTCTTAAACTAGTGTAAACTAAGGTGCACTAGCGAAAAAGCGTATGTTCATAGCACTTACGCCCTTTTGACGAAAAGCGCAGATTTTCGGCTGTAACTCAAAACAGTATATCCGATTATGTTGAAAATAATTTTCGTTAAAAGTATTTATAAAACGTTAACTTTGTAATTTTTTTCAAATTTTTTGCATTTACGGTTTAGTAAATAAAGAGACGGGACACGATTTTTGCAACTTTTGAAGTGATTATTTCAGAAAATATTCAATCAATCAAAAAAGTTGCTTAAAAAACTTAAAGTATTTTTAAAGGAACTGTCGAAATATGTATCACACGTTGATGTTTGCTGAAAAAACATATTTCAATTTATGTTATGTGTACGAGTATAGAGTGCCCCCTTTAAATATTTATGTTTGTTATTGAACTACGAAACTAAGTAGCGGCTTATACACGACACTTATACTCCGAATTTCATCAACATACTTCTTTTAATTTTTAAGTAAAACGTCTGTGACATACGGAAGGATGGACGGACGGGCTTTACGAAACTGTAACGGCTCTATTTTCGTCATTTTGGCTCAGAACCCTAAAAAAGAGTATTCGAGTCAATTGTTGACTGGAAAGGAAAAATTTTTAGCAACTCCTACAATATTTATTATAGAAATGTATATAAGTTACATAGCAGTTACTCGATGACGAGGCCACTCTGTGTGAGTGGCTGCACAGCATAATTGGCTACATCTGTTGGCATGCTAGCTTGCTCTGTGAAACTAAGCTCTAAGAAGTTATAATGTTTGTGAATTCTGTTCTAACCGTTTGTGAAATCTCGACATTCTCGACATCTACGAATCAAAATATGCAACGGTCAAAATCTCAGGACATCCTAGATTTTCGAAGCATTTTTACGTAAACAGAATGAATTGTCTATTATTAGAAAGAAATATCAACAAAAATGTCAGTTCAGTAATAATCATCATTATGCAAAGTCTAAAACAACAATTTCATTTTCTATATCAGAGACCATAAAATGTAATTTGATAATAAAGTTTTAAGATTAATAAGCAGATTAGGTAACTTATAGAATAGTGATCATAAACGCATATTATATTCTGAAAAATTTGTAAAATATTTTGATATATATCAAGAGTTATATGACATAAGAATTATGGTTTTTTTTTAATTTTGAATAGATCTTTACTGATTATTGTTATCATATCAAAAAGCAAAGCACATAGAGTCACGGTAGAAGTTAAGTGTAAAGCCGGTCAAAGGGTCTAGTGCGCCACACACGTTAATGAAAATATTTTTGATTTCTTTTTTTTATTTTATAAGCGCAACACCAAACAAATTGACCATTGTGGTAACTGTCACTTGTATATATTCAAACAAACATGACTTTATCTGCACCAGGTCACCAAGAGTGAGATTCATCAAAATACCGTACTGAAGCCCCAATACATCAAGCCCCATAACTTTAGACCCATATCTATACCGTACACTTAGCAAAATATTGAAAATTAATCCTAAAGCAGTTGTTAGCACATTTTTATACCAATAAATTAATGTCAAATAAACAATTCGTTTTACTCAGGGTCGCTCAACAATCGATGCTGGCGTTGAGCTGCAACATATTTTGGAGCCTGGGAGGATTCAAGAGATGCAATTATTTTATGATCTCTCCAAGGCTTTGATTGTGTTCATTATGAAACTCTGATCAGGAAACTACGTCACTATGGAGTAACAGGCCGGGCACTCGACCTTCTGAAGTCGTATTTGAGTAACAGGGTTCAGAGGGTTGATGTCAATGGTAAGAAATCGTCTGATCCATAGTTCACATGGGTGTACCGCAGGGATCAATTCTTGGTCCCTTTCTCTTTTAGTCTACATAAATGATTTGCCTAGCCTTGTTAAGGATGCTCATGAGATAGTATTGTTTGCAGATGATACTTCTTTGTTATTCAAAGTTAAAAGACAACAGCCTACTTATGACGATGTGAACAATGCTATCTCCAAGGTAGAAATGGTTTACTGCAAATAACACTTCTTAATGAAATGAAAACAAAATGTATAAGATTCTCACTTCCAAATGTAAGACATGGATCTGGAACTATTTCAGTACGCTGCAAAATTGGAGTTTGTTAATTCTACAGTGTTCCTAGGAATTACTTTAGATGACAGGCTTCAATGGGGTCCTCATATAAGTAAGTTGGCGAAAGGCTTATCTGCCGCCTATGCTGTCAAAAAAAAATGAGAATCGGATGTCGAAACTGCCAGATTGGTTTATTTTGGCTGTTTCCATAGTCTAATGTCGTATGGTATCTTGCTCTGGGAAACGCCCCGGATATTCAGAAAATTTTCGTGTTGCAGAAGCGGGCCGTTCGCGCAATTTACAAGCTCGGACCTCGTACATCCCTTAGAAATAAGTTTAAGGAAATTGGGATTTTAACCCTGGCATCTCAATTCATTTATGAAAATTTATTACATGTAAAAAATTTAGAAATGTTTAAAAGAAATAGTAGTCGACATAACTCAATACCAAAATAAAAATAAACTGAATTCACATGTTAGTCGACTAAGTAAAGTCTCAAATTCATCAGAGGGCTCTGTGTGCGCCTATTCAATAAGGTTCTGTAGATATACAAGATTTACCCCTACATAAATTTAAGAGTGTTATTAAACAATCACTCAGTAAAAAGGGTACTATGCAATTTCTGAATATTTAGAAGACAAAATCAATGGACATAAGTGGCTCGACCTCTTACCGGGCTTCTCATTCCTAATTTGTTTTGTATTTGTTTTGGTTATGTATGTGCAAATTAGAAAAGAGCTACCCTTAAGTTTCTTGCTCGTTCTTCTTGAGGGAAAACTGCCTTCCGAACGAGCAGTAAAGTGTAAATTCACAAAAAATGATGACGTATTTCAAGTGTTATTTTGTAACCTATGAAATAAAGATATTTTGAATTTTAATTTGAATTTGAAAAGGCTTTAATTAGTTTTTCACATCGCTGCATTGAAAATGCCTAGTTTCATGCCTGTTGAGCCGACAGAAACTAGTCAATTTCAGACCAATGCGACCGTCGCCGGGCAGCAATTGAGCAATTCCTGCCCTGCGGGCAGGAATTGATCATTTTCTGCTCGTTGAACGAAGTTGCAGATTTATTTTCAATCCTGTAAGAGTATCTTTTGTTTATTTCATGCCTTTATAATTGTCGTTCTAACCGTCAATTGTATTGACATATTATAACCTTGTGTCATGATATGTCAATATCAAAATCAAAATATTTAAAAGAGTACAATAAATTTTTCAATACAGTTGATATGAAAAATATAGTGTGTGACGCGGGATAAAACACGATTTCAGACCTAGTGATGTCAGCCCTCGCTTCGCTCGGGCAGCCAACTTCACTCTGGTCTGAAATCGTTTTGTTTCATCCCTAGTCACACAATATACTATTGTACTACTCTTACCGACACCGCATTAGGTCCACATGATCCCCAAATTACTTTATTTTCTTCCAAATTACTTTACATGCGATATCGATCGAGCCGAACTTGTTATCGTATATACACGTGTTCGACCCATTGTCACAGTTTTCGTATTTCTAAATTTCTTTAAAGCAAATCAAAATCTTTTCAATCGATTCAAATACGACTCAAGCGCCCGAGCTGTCAAAGATTGTGGAGATTTGAAAGTCAAAATATTAGCGTAACATAAAGTTTAACGTCGTGTTTTGAAATTCTAATCCTCCTTAACGAATTACGTCGCCGAGATGCCTCAAAGGGCTTTCAAAGGACCCTCGGATAAAATATATTAACGGTTTTCCGTGTCGGGGCCGCCGAAGACTTCTTTTGTGGAGGCTTCACCTGTTACTCCGTGCTCTCTCTCATAAAACATATCATCCATTTGGGTCGCTGCAATTTAAGAGTTATATCCACGGAATGAACTCAGGACGCTCGAGCGATCGTAAAATAAATAATTTATCAGATGCGAACGCTGCCAGACATAAAACCTTCGCTTATACACTTCGGATTGGATGAATAATAGAGGAGCCGGCCAATGATAGCCGGCCTAGTGCCTGCGCGGGATTTTGAAGATGTTTTCTCGTGGTTATGCTGCGAGAGATGTCCACATACAACACGCACGCACACACACAGAAAGAGAAAGACAGAGAAAGAGATAGAGATAGAAAAGACTTATACACATAGACTCACATATACACGTAGGTCATACTTAAAATTTTGAGAATTGGCCACTTAGACATTGAAAAATAAAAAACATTATTAATTTTAAAATTAACCTTTTACCTAATTATTACGTATCTTGAATTTATTTGTCATTTATTTTTACAAATTGGCGCCAAAAAATTGTTTGTGTAACGTCAACATGAACTTAACGCAATAAAATTTTCGTGCAATGATTTTCTATGAATTTCAGCCAAAAGAAAACTATAACAGACTTAGGTTGGCCTTTCATGACTAAACTCCATCCTTTTCATAACTAGTTTAACGAGTTCAAACGTGGTCTCACTAATATGATGATGATCTACGAGAGGGATGTCATTCTACTGCGATGACCGAAGACAACATCAGTGCTGTGCAGTTCATGATATAAACTGACAAAAGAGTCACCTACCAACAGATCCCAGTTAGTAGCAAAGGATGAAGCCTCATCATGAAAGACCAACCAAAGTCTATTATAACTTTCTTGTCGACTTAAACGTCAACGAAAGTCATAATCGTTACGACAATTTTCTCGCGTTAAAGTTAGACAATTTTCATTAAAACAAATAACAAATGAATACAATATATATAACAAAATGGTAAAGAGTTTCATTCTTAAAATTTGCATGCGATTTTTTATTTTACAGCTTCTAAGTGGCCAGTTCTAAAAGCTTTAAGTGTCACCTACATATTTGTTTCACTGTCAAGACTCACCATTTCAATCGATCTTCACATTTGTGAAGATCGATTAGTCTATTTTATGTATTTTATTTTTTATTCTATGTTCTATTTTTATGTATTTTATACTATGAAGAGAGATGTAGAATATTTTTGTTCTTGTATCAAGAACGGTTTAGGGAGACTTTTTCGTTCATGCCTCTATTATTCAACAGTCTCTTTATACTCTTGTTAGCTTTTACTAATACCGTGTGCAGAATTTAACTAGATCATTGCTTTTATTTACTCTACGAATGCGTACAACAGCAAAATTAAATTTATACGTGTCTGCTACAGCAGTATGGCTCGTAGGCTAGTCGCCTGGACTGCCAGCTTCCGGATAAACTTTCCAGTTCATACCGCGCTACAAGCGCCGCAGTGCACGAGCTGAGCAAGGGGCGCCGGGCGGGGCGGGCGGCGCAACGACGAACGGAATGTTGTAAAATAAAACGGTTAAAGCTTTAACCAAATACGCGCGAAACCGCCCATGAAACGGTTTGGCGCGGCAAATCACACGGGTACTGCGCCTGGCTGCTGACGGCTTACTTATATTACTATTTTGACATGTAGGAAGTACATAAACGTATTTTTATTACACGTGACGGATTATTGTAGCTGAATTTATAATTAAAAACACCAGCTCCCGCGTGCAGCTTTGCCTTGTGAGTGTTTACGTACGCATCTCCTGAGACTCGACCAGTCACGGCGTACTATTATCGCATTGCAAATTATTTACGAATTGATTAAATTATTTATAAACATACACCTTGTAATGGTTTACACGTCGTATTTCATATTTGTAAAGAAATCAATCAACTTTGTTTACGGCCAGTCAATGCATGACTTTCTAGAAATTTATAGTTAAAGAAATATTAGATTCTAGTAACAATAATAAAATTGGTTGCCTGTAAAATCGGTATACGGGGAAAGTTTTACGATAACGACTTTGAGTGGTAAAATCATTTTAATGTGAATATTCATTCGTATAGTAGGAAGAAGGATGAAATAATATAAATTTAAAACATTTATTTATACAAAGAATTATTTGTAAAACATTAATTTATACAAAGAATCTCAACTGAATTTCATATTAACAAAATTTTATTTATTTACACATACATACGTATTTATGAAAATACATACAATAACTTGCAATACATTTGCGTACAATGAAACAGCGTTTACTCAACTTAACTTGTTCCTTATCTAGTAATCATGTTAAGCATAACGTGAAAGATAACGCATTGAGTGTCACCCGGTAACAATAAATACGTAAAATGCATACATTAGTTATAAATATATCTTTATATTATAAAAGTATATATTCTTACTTATAAATATATTTTTATTTTTCTTAAATAATGATTCATAACACATTTTACAGAAGAATATTAATAATTACCTGCAAACATTACGACTAGAAGCTTCGTAGTTTTTATAAAGTTATATTATTTCAAAGGCTCGTTTTACAAACCTAATTAAACTTTATTCCCAAAAGTGCTCCACACTTGTCAAAATATAACGACGCTTCATAAAATCAATACTGTCGAAAAGTACCACAAAATATGCAACAGCTTTATATTTCCAATATTCATTTAGACACATTATTAAAAGGAATTACCAAATTACTTATTATTATTCAATTAAGAATAAAATGTATTCTTTCATCTTGTACATATGGAAATTTTTTAAGTCCAACTACATTGATGATATATAAGCACAGCCCCTATATATTCTGTAGCTATTTCTGTTTACATGGTTGGTGTTTTTTAAAGAAATTTAAAGCGACAGCTTAAAACTGTTGGAAGATAAACATAATCCATACCTACAAATTTTTATACATTTGAGTTTACACATAACATCACTATTAAAATGAAAATTGGTCCAGCTATTCTCCAGTTATAAGTGTTTGAACAATTATGTCGTGTAATGTATGTAAATTGGAACTAAGTATTTTTACGATGATCTCACTAATATGTATTATAGGATTACAAACGCTATAGTTTGTAAGGATAGATAGGTACGAACGTATATGATGATCAATGGTAATGCAATAGTTATAGGTGGCTACTGCAATATACTCCTATAAACTATGTTAAAAGATTTATTTTGGTCTGTATAAACATGAAGATTTTGCGACATAGAAACGCGAACAAGCCACATAGAGCTGGCCGTGGAAAACCCTATTGTTTTTACCATGACAAACGCTCGCGCACTCGGCACTCAAAACAATGGATTTCTGAACAGCACTCTGGATAAATTTACCGCTTAAATCGATTTAAGCAATTATGTTCTATTTTGTTCCTCAAAACCAAAAAAATGAAAAACGGTTGCCCTTCCAGGTTACCCCTTATACTTCCCGTTATTATATTTTTTTAAACTCGTCGAGTTTAAATATGTATAGATATACAGCTGCTGATGCTTGATTGCTCCATATACCAATTTTTATTTATATTTAATCAATCAATCAATCGAAATTGCTTTTTCTAGACCAAAACTGAATGTTAACAAAAAACAACCAAGACATCAATATTTTAGAAAAGCGAAAGCAGAATTTAATGCCTAATACTGAGAAATTTTGGATGAAGCAAAAGCATGGGCCGCCTCGACGCCTGAAATACCACATCTCACAAAATACGTGAAGTAACAGCTTTCGCTGTTAAGTTTCTGTTCAGTGAATGTGAGTTCGTAGCCCACCTCAGTCCTTCCATTTGATATCGTATTCACTCCTAAGAGGCCCGGCAACATACCGGTGACTACTCTAGAGTTATGAGAGCCCATGGGCGGCAAAATCATCTACTCGCTGATTATTGTGTGTTCGTTTGCTCCTCTAATATGCTATAAAAATATAGAAAACTGGACAATCCCTCTGCGCTATGTATTACTCTGTTCATTAAAGTTGCCACGTTACGGTAAATTCAAAAATAGCTAAAATTTTCCGTGGCCACGTGTGACGGTTACATTCGATAACAATACCTCTTGTCACATCATATTTTCATGTCAATAAAAAAAATACAATTTTAAATACTTTTCTTGTGCTATAAATTAAGCCCTTTTCCATTTTGAGGTTCATTTTTATTTACCGTCTCTGTACTCACTACTATTGTTGTACTAGATACGCATTCAACACATAAATCGTTTTGAACTTAATACCGTAAAACAATTACTATCAACAATAACGCATTACATACTAATTTAAAAATGTTTACAATCACAACGAATCCAAAAACGTAAAAGGACTAGCGTGAACAGTGTGATACACGTCTATTTTGCGTCGCGCCTCGCGTCCACCCTACGATAGGTAATGTACTAACCAGGCGTATATAATTCTTGGGAAGTCCGCGGTGAGGAAGAGAAAACGAGAGAAACTTGTAGATGCCTGCGCCAATTTAACACCTTCAATTATCAATCAAAGATTTCGCCAGTAAATAACAAAAAAAGGCTTGAAGATTATTTCGCATTATTGACAGAAATTTTACGAAAACTACAGCTACATCGCACGTTTAGTTGCAAAGAAAAACTGCTTTCTGTTTCTTTGAAAGAGTCACTACTTTAATATTTCAATAATAAAATCAATTTCAGTTAAAATGTATTTAGAAGGATAGGTCGATAAACACATTTTTGTTGAGTTTTGGAGAAAATCATTGAAAAATAAAATTTCGTAACTTGTCTTAGTAAATGTCAAACCGTAGCTAAATACTAAATAGTTATAAAATAAAAATAAATTGTCCTTTAGTTAAAATTGCACACTATATCGACAATACCCTAATTAAATACAATTCTTACGTGGCTGAAGTGGCAAATGTATAATGTAAATGTCCTTGCCGTGGAGGTGCGTGAGGAAATCAAGAAACATTCACCACTTTTTTGTGGCGCTATTATTGCTCAAATAAAAGTAAATTGTACGTGTACAAATACACCGTGAATTTAACTCATGATTCAGATTAAATATTTCTAAACGACCCCAGAGCACGATGTGGGAGATCAATGCACACAGCTCTACTCTGCGGTGTAATTCAGCACATCATCAACTCGTTTCAGATTCAAGGAACTTTGGTTATATTTACATAATGCTTGTTATTAACCACAGAGCAGGTGATTTTTGGTCCTTTGCGTTTGGTTGTTGTGCGGTACGAAAGCAACGTGCATAGGACAGTATAGCATAGAATAGTTACTAAACATCTAAACATTTTGAAAAATAAAACACAAAACGTGGCGCATACGGTGATTTTATTTTCACATTAATCTTAACTCTTAAATGGCTTTTAAGAACTTAATCCGTTTTATTATTTTCATAAATATTCTAATTTTAGGTGGCAGTGATTGTTCCAAAAGTTTATAAACTATCAAAATGTTTTTCAGTTTTTCGCGTTGTATAATATTTTCTCCCATTTGTCTTAGGTTCAGCAAGTCGAGTCGTGATGAACAGCGCCAGCGCTTATCGGAGGTGCAGAAAGCTTTCAACTCCTGCGCACTGAACGCACTTTCGGAAGGTTGTGATGTAGGTGACCTCTTGCGCAGTCCCGTCGAAATACAATGCGAGTTGGCTTTAGGTGAGTATTTCAAACATTATCAAATCTGCCCGAGACGGTGAAGTTGACTCCATGTAGGTTTATCAGTACATTTCAGTCTTTGTTTCTTATTTCTTATTTTTTTATCTAAGATATAAGAGTATAATTGTGCCACATAAAATATAGATTCAAAATTTTTATCCCTATTTTCATAACACACAATTTTTCACTACTTTTACAATTATTTTTTTTCATAATTTTTTTTCTTGATGCCTTGGTATATACATGAATACAAAATATATGTTTAACCTATTTTAGGACACTGTACCTCTAAATTATAAAAATACAGCCCTATTGGATAACCCTTGTATAGCCCTTATATCTGTTTGTTTGTTCGTCTATCACAGCCATTTTGCTCTTAATCTACTGGACCGATTAAGCTAACATTTTATACACATATTAAGGTCTGTAACCCAAATAAGGGCATGTAATGTAAATAAACAAACTTTAAAGATGAGGAGCATTTTTGGAGAGAAATCATAGAATTAAAAAAAAGTAGGGTTTTGCGGACTCTACCATGTGACAATTAAATGAAAATGCTTAGTATGAAGACATCAGCGGGTACCATCAAATGTTTGGGCGCTTTAGATAATAGTATGCTATATGAATAGCAACGCTCATCGATAAACATTATAGCGGAAAGTTATACGAATGGCCTGCAGAGTCAACCGTTTTTCAGATTTATTTCTATGATTCCATGTTTACAGATACAAATCCATCTCCGTCCGAATCTTACGGACTAAAAACTCCTTAAATATGATATCAATAGTGTAGATAGCCGGTTTTACAGTTTGTCTGTGCACCTGGCACGGGATACCGTGCCGGACTACTATCCATAGAAGGCGACGAGACCGTATCGGGTCGGGTCTAATGATGCCGCACTATAAGACACACCAGTAACTTGACTTTTAGCCGTATAACTGGTGGTCTACCTTCATTTTCCTGTCCCATTAGACGAACCGTTCCGGTTATCGCGAAACGAGTTCAGTGGCCTTATGACGTTCCTTTATTGTTAATTCATCGAATATTCCTTACTCGCACGGTCATTATGATTAAACCAGGTTTTGTGAATTCTTTTGACGGCTACAATTATATTTTCGCCACATAACTCCAAAACTGTGAACAGCATTCTTCACGCGTTTTCCTCTCACAGGCGTCAACACTCACGGCACCCGCCTCGCCATCACATTTCACATAACTTGTTCATGAATGATCTTGCATACGATAGCAGAATACATACCGTCTTTCAGTATGTCAATTCGTTCTTTTAACGATTTCTTGTTTTATTCTACTACAACCTTAGAATGCTCGTGTTGGCAGAATCAATCACGGAAGATTTTTCTTTATTGTGGTCTGTAAAAAAGTAGTAAGAATAAACTGTACTGATATTAATTGATACGCAATAAGAATAAAACACACAAAAATTATTAGCATTACTTTGAAATTTAAAAATTTATTCACCGTAAATAAATAAAACTTTCAATAGGTATGGCTATACTAAACTACTAAAACTATACGAAAAGTGGTCGAGAGATATTTATATTTAGAACTTATTAAATGCCCCTCGCACTAAGCCGTTCAAGATTAAAACGAAAAATTGTGAAGTTTTCTAATATGCTCCTACAAATGGAGATGCTTGTCAAGCGTAATACCTAAGTACTTGTAGTTGTTTGAACGGCATCAATATGTAGCATATGGAATAACTAAGGTTTTTTTGAATTTTCCATGTCGGAATTATGTAACCACTGATTTATCCACATTAAACTCAATGCTCCAGAGTTCAAGCTATCGCATCAGTTCGTTGATGGCTCTTTGGAGACGAAGAATTTTGTTGCGCACAAAATCTATTCTCAGGAGTGGAGAAGTGTACGCGTAACACAGGGTTGCTTTGGTTTTAATATTACCTATCTGAACGTCTCTGGGTTGGTAAGCTTCGTGACTCTCGGTCACTGCTGGTACTCTCCTCGAACTGCTTTCGACCGCAGCGATGATGTAATTATTGGACTCTACGGACGTGTCGTTGCCGTTGGACAAGATAATGTCGTATCGACTTCCTCAAGTGTAGTCAACACTTTAATTAATTGTGATATACTCTCATTTATATCCTCTTATCGAATCCAGTTATTAAACGGAAGCAATTTTTCAACATTTTCAAGACCAAGAAGCCGAATTCAACCAATCACTTGCGAGCAGTAAAGTTGATTCGATTACCAGTCGAGACAGCAAAGTTGAAATTCTTCTAGTATAAAAACTCTCAATATTTATATCCTTATTCCTAAGAAGCATCTATACACATAATGAAATTGTAAGCTAGCCATATCTGTACATTAATATTTTTCAATAATACATTTTGTACAAATTTCGTTTGTGCTGTGTGTTTATGCACGTTAATCTCAAAAACAGTTTAATCGATATGAGTGCGGTATTCACTGATAAATTCTGGCAAATTTTTTCCAGGATTTAGCTTTTATTTCATTCCAATCGTAAATGAGACCCGTGGTCCAAATCGAATGTGGGACTAAAATTACGATGGATAGCGTGACCGAAATCAGAATGAGAAGGTATACAAAAATTGTATTTGACAGCAGAAACTAGAAACGGAATCTAATTTTACTTCTATAGAATCAAAATCTACTTTTATTCCAGATGAAATTCATAAACGTGCCAGTTTGTGAGTTTAAAAAAAGTAATATGCCAAGGGCATATAACTTTTTTTTAACGAAACGAAACTTATTATACTGCGTCTGAATATCCTAATGAAAAAAGCCCTTAGGATTGAACTTCTCGGCTATCAGGTTACTTCAGATTATTTTTAAATGTCGACTACATTATTAATTACTCAATCCTTTGTATTGATGAATAAAACGAGTAAGCCTTGAGTTTCTTGCCCATTCTTATTTAGATGAATCGACATTTGGAATTTGTGGTAATGTCGAAAAGAAATTATGAATGACGTATTTCAAGTGTATTTCATTACCTACGAAATAAAGATATTTTTGCGTGACCGTGATCGAAATCGAAAGCGAAAGTGGCGCCGACGGCGGGCGCGGGCCAGCCTCAGCGTGATGAGAGCGCGTTCACTCAATGCACCGAATTAAGGACTCATTCTATGTACGCGCGGGCGGAACTGCGAGCGGGAGCTAGTTTTGCTAAATGTAAATTATATTTTGTATTTGAGTTTAACGTTTAAGTTAATACTGTGCTCTATTTTAAAACTATTTTTAGTGTTTTTCAGTATTTAAAACTAATCCGTGATTCGACGAAGTCTCACCTCCTACGAGTACGTAGTCTCACCTACAGTGTATATTTGCGTCGCCAATTGGCTAAGCCGCACGCAAATGTGCCACGTTTTTCATCGCCGACTTTAATCTAATTTCTTCTCAGAGCTGCTGTCTGAGGGCGCGCACCCCAAGGGCGTCGTTGCGGTTTTTCGAGACGCCACTGTACCTGATTCGCAATCCCAGTTGATGAAGTTGGCCTACAATAGACTGAAGAATTTGAGAAAAAAAATCGAAGATGCTGTGCCTCCTGAAAATATCATAACACTGCAGTGCGTGGTTTTATTCATCCTTATTCATTTATTAGTAGCATAAATGTAAAACACTTTTCAAAACTAATATGCAGGTGACCACATTGTCTTTTTACAGTAATATTTTTTTGATATATGTAGGAATATTTAAAATTTTAAATTAATGTCTCATTTCCTTTCATGAACTGTATATTAAAAAAACCTTCTAAATTTTTGTCCTCAATAATTTTTAATTTTCTTTGCAAAAGTAAAAATCGTAAATACCAAACATGTTCTCTGTGTATTTTATTTGGCATTTGATGTAATCATTTATAATTTTGTGTTACATCAATCCTCATATTTCACTGTAAAATATAAGTCCGTGCAAGCCATAAACTTATATGTATTGTACACATGTTTTTGCATATATGCTGCTGTGGATCACCAATGCAACTTCAAATAAAATATTACTTACCCAACACTAGGGCACATGTTTCCAAGAAGGCGAGGGTATTATGTGATAGTACTACACTACCATATTATTTGGAAAATCATTATATAAACTCTTGTTCTGTAATAGAGTTCCGTAATAATCCATACGCTTCTAATAAGGCTGTTCTAGCTAAAGCTGTTAGCTCTAGTTAAAGCTGTTCTAATAAGGATTAGAAGTTATAATACTTACCTAATTAAATATTGTTTGTCCATATGTAGAAAACGATTGTTCTGTAAATCCAAGGTACAGATTATAATTTCCAAACTCCTCAAACACATGTCAGAAGCTTATATACTATGTATAAACAGAGCTAATTAATAGCTATTATATAATATAATACTGTTATATTTACTACATAGACAATGTAATCGAAAAAAAAAAACATTGAACACCATAAAATAAGCGTAATTTGTTAACATCAAAAACATTTTATCATTAGGATCATGTGTTTATTTTATTCCTTACATCAATATTACATCATATTCATGTAAATCAGATCATCGTCAACGGATTCATCCCGTACCGATCCTCCATCAGAGAGCGAGGAACGGTTGGCACCGTTCAGGGAACGCGTGCTGGCCGCTCTAAGCGCGCTCCTGGACGAAAGCCTCAGCACAGAACCCGACCAGGGGAAGGGCAGAAAAAAGACTGTACAGGTAATTCGAAGACTAAAAAAAAGTTTATATTTTCCCGTTATTGCTTTTGAAACACAAAAAAGATTCTATAACTAGAACTAGAGCCGTGATTCTCCCAATGTCGACATTAATACACGTTTTAAAACACAGTGTTCTAATTTTATCTTTATTGTAAACATGTTTTTCTAGGAAGTATTCCTGGAACACATCACTCACCTTAGGATATGCATAGATCATAATCGTCTCTGTAAGATTAATGTTAAGGAAGTGGAAGATGTCGCAAAGAGTATTCTAAACAATATTAAAGACAATTACGAAAATAAAAGCAAGCACCCACCGGTTTTGATATACGGCCCAGATGCCTCAGGAAAAACCACATTGTTAACTCATTTATATTTCAAGTGTGAAGAAATATTTTCCAAACCACTTTTGAGAATAATTCGATTCTCGGCGTCTACGCCCAGATCCGCTTACAATTTGGAACTGCTCAGAGTGATGTGCCAACAGATATCGATAATACTGAATATCCCTGAAGGTTATCTTCCAAAAGATGCTAGCTTCGATCCTCTGTACATAAACAATTGGTTTCAAAGTCTTTTGAAAAGATGTGAAGACATGGAGAACGAGACGTTATTGATATTCATAGACAATGTGCACAGAGTGAATCCTTTAGAGTGTGACATAGTGACAGGGCTGTCGTGGTTGCCGATGTCTTTGCCGAAGAACGTGTTCTTGGTGTGTACCAGCGCAGTGCCTTTGGAGCAATTGCAATTGACGCCAGCGCAAAAAGAGAAGTTTCGCGCACAGAACTGTTACTGCTCATTGGATGCGATTGATGGAACTCCCGAGAATAAGAGCTGTGCAGACTATATCGATGGTGCCTTTGATAAATTAGAAGTTGTTTTCGGTTCTAAAGCTTTTAGCAAACTAGCTGGTGAGTATATTTTGATCGAAAATGATTATTATTTAAGTATGTCGTTTATCATTAAATTTTTGATAAATAAATTAAAAAAAACTAACGAGGTGTACTTGAAAGAACCGATTAGAACGAAGTTCCTTCGCTATATGTAAACATATTTTATGAATCAAATAGTAAAAATGAAATTAATTAAAACGTTTGAATGAAATTAAATAAATAATAATATAATTTGTAGATAGAGAGCACTACTACAAAAATATTGTTTTTTTTTCCTGTAGTTGAATGTTTCACAGTAGATGGCATTTTGCCAAAACTTATTAAATTACAGTTCATTCTATTTCTAATTATTTTACAATTTACAAAAAGTAGTATAATTTGGATGCGCGAAAACATAAAACGTTATTTCTTTTTAAAAAAATTAAATACTGAAAGAATACAATAATATTTAAATTCTTAGAAATATTTTCACTGCAATTTTTTTTAAATAGTTAATAGTATGTATTTCTTTTTGCATAGACATTTTTTACTCGTTTTTGCAAATAAAATGTTCCAGTAAATAATACTTTTTGTACTTTTTCAAAAATATTCCGATTTTGTCGGAATATTACGATAACGTATTAAAATTATTATACAATAATCGCTGTCGATATAAAAGTATTACTAATTTTATTAAAAATAGCAAAGACATTTATCAAAATGTTTGAAAATAATAAAAAAATAAAATAATGAAATGATAGGATACATTCGAACCCACGCTCGTGACGAAATGTACTAAAGAGCTGAGCTAAATCGTACAACTAATTCTCGAGCGAAAATATTTATGCTATACTTCAAACAAAATACATATAGTGGTCGTTGATTTTTTGAGATTTCCTTTTTTTCGTCTAGTTTCAACCGCCGAGCGCCTGAGTGTAATGAGTGTTAAGAAACTTCTTTCTAATAAAAAAAAACAATTTGAACTATAGAATTATTTGAGTATTATTTTAATATCGGTAACATTACAAAGCCGTATCATATTTTTTAAACATATTAATTTCAGTACCTAGTGTCGTATTTAATTTGTAAATAATTAAATTAATGTTTCTGTTAGGTTACATCACTTGTTCTGAATTCGGTCTCACGGAGCTGGAGCTGTTGGAGCTGTTGATGCCAACGAGCAACAGTGAAGCGGTCATTTCATTAGAAGACGCAAATTTCAATTTTTCAACGCTTTGCGTCGCCAAAAACATGATGGGTCTGTAACCAACAATGTGAAAAATCTCGCTTTCAAACACATCTTTGAACCAGTGCAGTAATAAATGATAATCCTGTTGCATCATAGAGCCTCTACTGCTGGAAAACGTGGTGTCCGGCCGGATGACGTGGCGCTGGCGGGCGGCAGCGGCCGGGGCGCGCGCGCGCCGCCGCTACGTGCGCGTGCAGAGCGCGCTCCGGGACGCGCACTCCGACCTCGCCGCCCTGCATTTCGCCAACTTCTTGGCCGACGCCGACGACACCGATACCGAAGAGGCCCAGGAGTTAGGTATGAGCGTAAATATGGAAATCATTAAGTACACAAAGTTACAAATATGTACGGTTTGCTAAATTATTTGTTACGTTAATTACAAATGTCTAAAAAGGATAGCGGAGGTCCTCGCCGAGCATCAGGACCTCATCAGCTATTATTTACTTTATACTATATTTAAGTTACTGCAAAGAAAAATATGTCGATGAATGGTCTTTTATTAATAATTCACTTCATTTATGGTGCATGGTATTCCAATTTTCTGAGTCGCTCTTCTATACGGAACAATTCAATAACCCATGCACATTTTTTAGATAATATAACTTTAAATACCGTTGTTTGGTCTGCATTAGCTTGATGCACTCGCAAATTTATACACAAACAAACAGTTATTAAAGCAAAAAGGTTGTTGTTGCTTTGTATTTTATTGCTATTATACTTTTTATTATTTTCAGTGTAAATGTATCATGATTTTTTCGTACGTGGTAAATTAGAGAAACAAATCAAGTAACTAGCCACATGATCATATTGAGCTACGGCACAAAAAACAACTCGAGATCTCTGTGCGATCGCATGGAGTTGCACTTAGCTGGTACATTCTGACTATAAAGTGATACCAATCATTACTTGGCCGCTTCGCTGAGTGAGTCCGATTGGCCGCACTTTCGCTCACACACGCGCGCACACTACTATATAAAAACAAACGAATATGACCAAAATCATAATAGCGTATTATTTGCGCAATCATATATTCTTATCGTATAACAATAGAATTACGTTTAGTAAGTCAGAAAACAAATATTTATCACAAAATTTGACAAAAAAAATGCATATACAGACAGAATAATTTATATAATAGTACAGATAACGTACTATTATATAAATTTATTGGCTGAATGACTTATAAAAGTCATTCCCATGACAGACAAAGTTCTGTGCTTAAGGAACTGCATAACCAGGAAGAAATAATTAAGGTGCAATCGTTCCGTCCATCCACTCTTCATGAAAATTAATTATGATTCTGGCCCGTCGTATCGGCGAGCGCAGACCGGATGAGATACAGAAGAAAACGTTAAACGTCACGATCTTGGAATGAAAGGTCCATAGAGACAGTAGAAGAAATTTTGAAACGATGACGTATTAAAAATTGTAATGTGGCTCAGTCTCTACACTGAACAGTAACTTTTGGACTAGAAAAAATAGGCGATTCGTTGTGATACTCCTATTGTCAGCGGTCTCGGCGGTTTGAAAGTCGGGTCGATATCGGTTGCCTCAACAAAAAGCGAAAAAGATCTTTTTATTCTTATATTACACTTCAATCAGAAAGAGATGAAATTTTATTTATATTCACCGCAGAACTCTGTTTTATATTTTAATGGCATCGTATGCAAACCATTGCTATTCTCTATGATCGTCGGTGGTCCCTGACGGTCCCTGACGGTCCGTGACGTGGCTGACCAGGATGCGCGGACGACGACGACGCGCTGCTGGACTCGACGCCGTTCCACTGGCGCGCACGGCCGCTGCTTTCACGCAACGGCATCGCCGAGGAGGCTTGGCTGCACCTACTTCTGGCCGGCGACTTCGCCAAGCTCAAAGACCCAACTGTCTGCAACTTCGACTTTCTTCTGGCTGCGGTTTGAGATATACATACTTTTAATTAATTTTTCTCATTACTTTGTACACTATTTGGACATCCCTCTGATGATAGCTTACACCACATTTCGGTGAATTATTTCGTTTTTTTATGACACGTAACACTTAAATCGTCATCATTTAATGAAACAATAACATTTTCAACTGATCCCGTAACCCCGAAGCGATAACTTAAAACAATAAGTAAATATGTAGCTTAAGAGAACGATTGTATTCTAAACTATAATAGACTTGAGAAAAACTATTTTATGACAGAAAGTACGTCACAGTACCATGTTATGGGTCACTGTGATAAATCAAGAGACACCTACATTGTTGACCAGTTGTACCAATTTACTATTACCGTCTCACGAACTACTTGTTTGTAACAAATTACGGAACTGCGTTATAATAGCGCACTTGAGTTTAATTTAAGAAAATGTTATATCAATTAATTAAGGGTTGTTATTTTGTACACATAGTAATTTAGACTAAATTCCAATTAAAGTATCATTAAAGGTGAAGTGACAGTTGTAACAAAATCCCATGCGGTTAATTACATAGAGTTCTAGAAATATTTTCGACTGTAAGGCACTTAACGGATGTAACTTACAAGAGCTCATCTCTATAGGTGCAAACGGTAACGATATCCTATCTTCGCTGTATCCTGGAGCACGTCCGCTGCTACATCCTGGACCGAGACGTGGAGCTGGTGTACGGCGCCGTGCGCAAGGCCAGCGACATCCTCACCAGGGACCCCATGCAGCTCGGAGCTCAGGTAGCTAGACAGTGGATATACATTTTTCGTTATGACGCAAATGTGGGACAAAAAATATAATACACTAAAAAAATGGACAGATTTATGGTTTTCGCCAAATTTCTTGATGATATGAAAATGCATGTTCTTGAGCCGCTGTGCGGTACCGCCTCGCAGGCTTGTACCCCTGTACACAACGCTATCTTTACAATTACTGTATTGCATCTATTTTCTCTTCGCCAAGTTTTTTCTTCTAACGCATCTTTTATAAATATTAAATATTGTCTGTCAGTGTGTAGCATCTTTGTGTAGGTAGTAAGTTATTCGTTAAAAACGGACGACAATTTTTCCATTTTACACGAATGTATCGCGCGTCTGACTATGCGACAGAGACGTGCGACGATAGACAATTAATTTAATCAAATTTTTTTTGAATCGCACCGTGCTGCTTAATTGAATAAATTAGTGAATAAAGAGACACGGAAAACTCGGCCGTGTAATTAAATAGACGCGCGACGCCGGCGCACGCCCCGGGGAATATTCATAAAGCAGATAGATACAAAAGCCTCCGTGACGCCTCCCGCCCGTGCGCCGCAGGGGCTCCGCGCAGATCTCGAGGCGATGGCTGATTACGACTTTGAAATGATACAAATAAAAAATTTAGTACCTATCACAAGTACAACACACCAAAATATTTTTTACATTAATTTCTGTACATTAATTTTTTTTATTCGATGGTACTATTAGTTAGATAAATCAGTTTAAAATATGATTCACTAAAATTAATGAAGTAAACAAACTTGTAAACATATTTTTTATGCTTCGTTGAATTTAATTTTATACAAGTAACATTGTAGGTACACAAGTATTATTCTATACAAGTCACATTTCGCCTAATAGTTTGCTAGTTGTTTTCAGCAGTTTATAAGTAGGTATCTTAAAAAGCTTTTTACTGAAATTACTTGTACATAAAAGTAAATAAAAATCTTTGAACATACTATCGCATACCTTTACACATTACCTGTATATTACTTGGCAAATGTGTTTTTGGTTGGTACGCCATATCTGCCTTGATACTGCATAAAAATCAGTGACTAACACATAGTTTTAGAAAAATTAGCTTCACCACTAAAATTGAAAATAAACTAATTGCTTACAATTATGTTTTCTTTAAAAATTTTATATTAAAATCTTTCTTGTAAAAAACCATATTATTATCAGAAATTTCCATGTAAAAACGTAGCTGTTAGAGTTGTTTAAATCCTTAGAGTAAGTGTAGCCTGTCACGCGAGTAAACAATAGACGCAGGACAGTTGTCGGAGCTGAAGTTGTTCATAATTTACTTATAATTTCATTTCATTTAACGTTTGGCTTTGTTCGAAGTCGGCTAGGTGTATAAAAATATTCTATTTCTATTTAAACAAAAAGAATCGTATTAAATTAACTTTCTCAAAACAAGTAATTACTGTATACATTTATTATTTAATTCTTTTGTTATTGACACTGCGGCTAGTTGGTAACCAGATATTCGTTCTGGACGAATGATTCATACGGGTCCGCTAGCTGCAACAATAATTATTAATAAATGTCTTCGGACACAAACACAGCACCAGCTGATCCCAAATTAAGGCTTGTACTGTGGCATTAAATATTGTATATTGTTATTATTGATATAAGTAACTAGCTTTTGGCCGAAGCTCTGCCCGCGTAGACATAAAGTTATGACAATTTAGATTAGATTTGCGTTAATTCTATTCTTAATGAGCATCTACACCCCGAAAAGAGTAATTATGCCAAATTTCAAGTCAAACAAACCTATGGTTACGAAGATCTCGTGATGAGTCAGTCGATCAGTCAGTCAGTCAGTGGTATTTCGCTTCTATATGCATATATTTCGAATAGGACAATATCACGAATGATTATTTGACACAATACTCCTTATAATCACATAATCACTTTTATTAAATTACGGCAAATAACACAGTGAAAAATATCATTTCTTAGTGTTTGAAGTAATGGCGAAACAAAAACTTTTATAATGGTATTCATAAAAGATCACATATACACTAATTTTGAAAAACAATATTTATTAATACTGAATTTAATTATTTATATATAGAATATATCTACACATATAGTTCAGAAAAGAGATTCGTTGTAGATTTTAAAACGAGTTTTCTAAACAAATATCTGCATGCCTTTGGTTATCAATTAGTTCAATGTAATCAGTAATAGTGCCTTATCAAGAGTGACAAAAAACGGATGTTATGATTTTTTGCGATTGTTGTTATGATTTTGAAAGCATTCATTATCGTTAGATTTTTATAATTGAAGGTACGGTGTATGAAATTTCACCTACTATTTAAAACTGTACATGTACCCTCAATAGAAAGAAGAAATACAATGAAATTAACAAGCTCTCCCAATTTCCCAAACTAATATTACGACTAGACATTAATAAAAAGGATGAATGCTCGATAACTCTACTGCAGTTTACAGTCGTGCAAGCGTAAACTCTTTCGAAGTGTAAACAACGTCATACCAAAAATGATCTAATTGATTCATTATCAACAACACAAAGGGTTATGGCTTGACAGTCATAACCCTTTGTAAATAATACGACATGTCTGTATGTTTCCTGCTGGTTAAGCACCGCTTTTTACCCCGAAGCTTGTGTGCGGCCGTCTACCGTGGAAGAAGTAACTTCTGGAACAACCCCGTCCGCGCCAACTTCGCAATTTATTCACCCTTCGTCCGGAGCCAGTCCGGTCCACTTTGAAATTTAGCGTTTCGGATTACGCGGTTACATTTTTAAATGCGAAAGTTAAATATCGGAGAGCTTAGTTTTTTGTTCTGTCGCGCGAGAGGGCTCTGCTGCGAATTTAATTAACTGACTTCATTAGGCCCTCTAAATTACCGCGTCTGCTCTACGGCAAGTGACATTTATTTGCTTTTTGCCTTTTTCATTTTTTTATTTAACTGTATACGATTACGTTTTTTCTTAAAAGCTATCCGAATTTTCTCGAAATTTGCTAGTTATTTTGCTAAAAGTGGGTAGTCTTTTTTTATTCAGATACTTTCTATTTCCTCTTATTTTTCTTTCTCCAGTATTTTCCTATCGAATATCCTCTTCAGACTCCTCGGCACAATATTTTATAAACGAATTTCTATATATCAATGTACTTGTGTTATATTTTTATAGGTTGTCGCTTTATGTAGATATTTAGAACACATGATCTTTTTGTTTGAGGATAGAATAATATATAACGGATTTTACATTTTATCTCATGATTATTTGGAAGTACTTTATGTGAAGTAACAAATAACATTAAGTTTCTCTGTGAAGGTTTGAATTTGATTAATTAAGATTAATACAGATACATTCATTATACCTAATGTTTTATAATAACTATCATACAATAATTTACCTTATGCTCTGTGATTACAGTAACTATCGTCATCATCGATTTAAGGCAGTTCATTGTTCTAGCAAATAAAATACAAGCTTTTGTTGAGGATTATCTTGCACTTGTAGTGCGGTTGCTTATCACCAGATTCGGTACATAGTCATAATAAATCAAACCAAATCACATAACGAAGGCTATAACACACATCCCAACGAAGGCTATAACCTTCGTTCGGACATCGCCCATCCATAGACAATTTCCACTAGCCCGTTAGTCAGCCCCTCCTGCAGCACTCGCTACATGGACCAATACCGCTGTCCTCAATCACATAGAGACCGTCCACAGTCAATTTTAGGTATTCGTAACATCGTATATTCAAAATCAACATATTTTGTCGTTTAA
Organism: Eumeta japonica; assembly: GCA_005406025.1. Classification (NCBI taxonomy): domain Eukaryota; kingdom Metazoa; phylum Arthropoda; class Insecta; order Lepidoptera; family Psychidae; genus Eumeta; species Eumeta japonica. The sequence continues at coordinate 157,934 of BGZK01000771.1, forward strand.
AGTAAATACAAGGTCGGAAAAAAAGTTTTTCATATGTCATATATAAATTTTATGCCATTTTGTTCAACAATTGTTGTCATTTCGTACGTAGTGACATAATACCATCGCTGTAGAAATTTTGGAACATTTAATGGGAAAAGTGTGATAAGTATTATAATTTTGACAATTCTTCATTGATTTTAATATTTTAGACTACCTAAAAAATTCTAAACAAAAACAGGTAAAAAACTGAGTGTGCTCTCTCAATATTTGCTGAATGGCTAAAATGTGTGTGGTCTGATGTTATCATGATGCAAAATCACACCCTTTCTGTTGATAAATTCCGGCTTTATTTCTCAACTTCTTGTTTGACTCCCTTCAGCTGTTGGCAGTAGAAATCTGAATGATGGTTTTGCCTAGTGGTAAAAGTTTATAATGAATAATGCCCTCCCAATCACATCATACACATAGCATCAACTTATCACGAGTAAATGCGGGTTTCGCTGTAGTTTTTGGAGCTTGCTTGCCTTTTGACCATAATCTTTTTCGCGCGCTGTTATTTTAGATAAACCATTTTTCATCACCAGCAATCCATCTTTTCAAAAACGGTTCAGTATCATTACGTTTTAATACAGAATCATAAATGAGTTCAGGATTCATTAGATTTCTTTTGTGAGCTCGTATGGAACCCAGGAATCAAGTTATTTTGGTAATGTTTGATATCAAAATTACCGGATTAAAAACGCTTGAGCCAGTTTTGTGCTACTCTTACCGACACTGCATTAGGTCCATAATCGTCAAAATTTTGTTCGTAGTTTTCCCTTTTTTGTAATAAAACTTCAAAATGTATCGAATTTTTACTTTAGTCATTTTGGTGGACAGAAAAACGAAAGAGGAAAACTGCGGGACACAGTTTTTATTATCATTTTTCCTTTTACGAAAAGGTCATCTATTTAATGCAAAAAAAATTTCCCCGACCTAATATGTAACAGAACTAACACTGAAACCATATAAAGTTAGTTATTTGAACCAAAATAACTGTGTTTTGAAGAATATACAAGGAATAAATGATAGTAACATTTTGTTTTATGCCTATACAATATTTCGGATTTTGATAATTTCATCGGATTAATTTATATTATCTTTTAAATAACCGTTTTTCAATTTAAGTAATTATTAAAAAACATATGTTGAGTCAGCGTAGTTTAATATCAGACCATAAAACCGATGATTTAAATGTAATTTTGAAGATTAATACTGGCGCGTGCGACGATGAGTAACACAACAAAGAAAATGATTTATCTCGATAAGGAAAACTTTTATTGAAAATATGTATCATACATTATTTTTGACTATTTATTTTTAATTATTAGCAATGAAGTTAATTTTCAAAATGATCCCTGGAGCTTTATTTTTTATTTATTTGCTGAATAACTTCTTTTTATCTAATGAATCTAAACGACTTCAACAGCTGTCCTACATTTTCTAGTTAAACATATCATTAATAAATGGCGCTTTCCACGTTCTCCATGTATAAGGAAATAGCTTTTTTAAAAGAAAACATTAAATGTAAACTATTTATCCGTTTTTTATGATTCGCGGTGATATTACTGTCTAAAATAACGTCTTAATCACTAATTTTGATGCAGTTTTAAATGAAGATATGGCATACGGGAAAAAAAGAGCCTTGGAAAAAAAAAATATAAAATGTCCATGCTGGTGAACCGTTAGTAATGTAAATACAGATAAAACATTATACAGCTTGTCCCAAAAGTCAACTTCACCTGTTGTGGGTCAATAAGTCAACTCATAACAAATCAGAATATCAACATATGGCCCACTAAGAAATCATTTGGTTTTCGAAAGAACGGCACTTTTATGAATTTAGAAAAATTCGAGTTCTTACATTCGTTTTTCGAGTAGGTACCAAGACAACTAAAATCGATATTTTAGCATATTCTAATTTTTGTTGCACAGCCCCGAATAATCTTGTTATTGTTAATAGTTTAAATAAAAGCAATAGTATTACTAAATTAGGAGAAAAAGTATTATTATCCCCATCCCCATATGCATAAAATTTACTTCTTACAAGTTGACTTCCACTTCTCATTCTGATAAAAAAATTATCAAGTCAACCAGGCAAATTATTTAAAAATATTGCACATTTTGTCGATGTAGTTACATCATTTTCAATCTCTCGTAAAGCATCTTCATCGTTATCTATTCGTGGCCGTCCTGGTCTAACTGGGTTGTGAGGCATTCTGTCTTCCAAATATCCTCAGTGAACATTTATGAATACGTGATATTCAAGGTATCTTTTGCAATACGGATTAACTGCCGCTACACATTTTCCTCTGTATTTCAGAGGAAAGGCCAACATACAAAATAAAATGTATGTTGGCCTATTTTTGAGCAGTACGTAGGTGCAGCATAATGGAACGCTAACTATGACTGACACAAAGCCCAGAAAAACGCTAAGTTAGTTCGCTATTATCTCCAATATTTACGAATCCAAATCAGACAAAATAAAAATCGTTAGTATCAACCAAGGAAAATACAGATGCGAAAAAAATTCACATCAAACGAAATAGTGTAAGATATTGAGACTAAATCTAACCCATGGCCATCAACGTCCCCAATTTCGCAGTGTACAGAATAAGATCCAACTTTTTGAAATAATTTTACTATGAGCTCTTTTTCAGTAAAATATCAATGTATTTTTTTTAAAGTAAAACATGGCAATCGTTGTAGTATTTTCAAAGCTAAACAAAAATGTTTAAAACTTTCAAATGACTTGCCTGATTGACTTGATACATTTTTTTATATTGCGAAAAGCGGAAGTTGATTCGTGAAAAGTAAAGTTAATTCATATGAGAGAAATTATATTTTTTTCCTTATTTATTAACATTATTGCTTTTATTTAGAGTACTATCAATAACAAGATTATTCAGGGCTGTGAAACAGAAATTGGAATGTTAATATATCAATTTTAGTTCTTTTGGCACTCGAAAAACGAATGCAAGGAGACGAATTTTTCTAAATTCATAAAATTGTCATTTTCTATAAAACGAAATGATTTTGTACCCGGCCATATGTTGATATTCTGATTTGTTATGAGTTGACCTATCGACCCACCAAAGGATGACGTTGACTTACGGGACATGCTGTATGTTCTAAGTAGACGCAGTACCAGAAGAACGTATAACTATTTATAACTTTTAGAAAATAGTTTCTAAGTAAGTTTCATTTTAATTCTTAGTTTTGCATCGTGCTCTTAAAATGTGGTCTTGATGCAGATAATAGCATGGTTGCGACCGGCCGTGGCTCGACGTGGTGTGTTGGCGACGCTGGTGACGTCCGCCATGGCCTGGTGCGACGGTTACGACAAGCCGCTACTAGTACCACTCAATGGCTGGTGAGTGCGCCTCATACGAAATAAGAAGTAAAGGGTAGAAATAATAACTCTTATACGCAGATCGTTGGATTTTACATGATATACTTCGTTCATAGCGATAATGAGAAGTAAATTCATCGATAGCCTTGTCGATACAACTACTAGTCTACAGCAACATGTAATTGATGCATTGCTCTTTTATAAACGTGTACGTGTCGAATTCGGACTCTCAGGAAAGAAACGCTTATAGTATTTTAAAATGTCAATATCGTCCGCTCGCGCTTTTGCCCGCGTGGATACGGAATTAATTCCTTCAATTTTTACATTACTTCTATTTTAGTTTAGCTTCAATCTCAATGCCATCCTTAATCGGTTGCGTTCGCGGTCTCGTTTTCAATTCCAATTCTAGTCTCCCTCTAATTCCAACCCAGATCCCGCTGTCGTTACTGTTCCCAGCCTCACTTTTGAGTCTGATTCCAGTTGTGCTCTCGGTTTGGTCCAGTTCGTAATTCTTAATATAATGAAAGAACCAAGACAAAGTCGAAAGGTGACTCCAATCCACAAAGATTCTGCGTAACAATAGTCCATAAAAATACGCTCCGCACGATCTCTCGTAGTGAAGTGCCCTGCCCCTACACGCGTCAACTCACCCGCTGATGCTGACTGTGGAGGCAGTTGGCTGTCACCGGCGATCTACTTCGAGTGCATCATCTGGCAAAACACAGCTATTTTGATTTAGATAAAATGTATAAAACGATTATCAAGTTGGGATTGGTAATTTATTGCGTGAGAGACTCATTTAAACTAAAATCTTTCTAGTCGTATTTAAACCATTTTTTTTTGTTATTGCTGGTCAATATGAATAAATAGAAACATATTGGACGGAACTTTTCTGTATAACTATTGATTCTGTATATCAATTTCAGGATACAATTTGTTCAAATATATTTAACGACTTACACAATTCTTAGATGATACGATTTTGATCCAAATTAATTTAATAAATAAATTTTTACAAATTATTTATTAAATATGTGCTTAGCTTTCCTTTTGAATTTGTCTATTGATAAAAAAAGACTGTAAATTCTTAGATGCGTTCTTAAGATCACGGCGTCCAAACAGACAAACGCCGCAAAGGCGGCAAGGAACTTATGCCACGTAGTAAAAAGAAGTGAAACGTTTAAACTCTAGCTGATCTCCAAGTATTACTATTGTGTAAGGCATAATATTATTGCTGCGTAAGCTCTAAATTCAGAATATTCTATTGTATCTGATATTTTTATGTACAAGGTGAAAAATTTAGATACGCAAAAATGATAACTTGTCGCTTTGTTTACTTTCAATTACGTAGGTAGCGACCGCACGCGCACGGCGCCGGCCGCCGCGCTCCAGCGACGTCGCGCGATTGTGTTAGCGAAGTCAATAAAGTAATTGATGAAAGTCCACACGACACAAATACGCATGTATCAATATGCAAGAAAGTCAAAACGTATTCAATAATACTTTTTACCATAGTTCAGACTATGTAAGTTTATGGAAGTACATACCTAAATGTACTTACTTAGGCCGAATGGATACGCTAGGCTAAAGGATGCGTCATTAAAATCTAGATTTTGCTAACGTATTTAGTACTTACATTTTACGCACAAAAAACAGACAAAATTGTATTTTGAGTTTAAAAAATAAGTTAATTTTCTTATGCATTAAGACAGAAGAGGCATATTTGTAATTTAAACCAATAATAAATTGATTTTTAATTATTATCCAATGCTCAAATAAAGAGTTGAACTAGCCCTTAAAGATGAATATGAAATTTATAACCTTAAGGAAGGTGAATGATAAATTAAATTAAAAAATAAATAGCAATTGAAAAGGAAACATTGTGATTGGACTAATTTGTAAAAGCTATCCACAGGGTGTACACATTTCGAAAGTTAAGCTAGAAAAGAGTGAACTGTCCACGCAAGTTACAAAGCGAGAGCTGAGAAACGTATAAATGACTAAAGTATACGTAATGCGATTGTGGGAGGGCCGCGCCGCCGCCTCGGCCGCTGCACGGCGTGAGTCGGTCGACCGGCGAGACCGCACTCCCACAGGATGCTGACGCGAAGTAATAGCATTGGCTGTTTGGTTTCGTCCAGTAAGCGAGAGTTCTGGTGGCCCATTTGCTACGATAACGATCCAATAAACAAAAAATAAATTAAGAATTGGTCCATTTTAATTCGATAAATATAACAAGCCTGCTTTGTTTCCGCCTTTTAACGTGCATCATTTGAAATAAAATTGGGAAATTAAAATGGAATCAGTATTCGTAACATATCATAAAAATTAATTTTTGGTATTACCAAGGTATATATATATATATATATATATATTCAGCAAGATGAGATACAATAATTCGTAATGGAACCACTTTAACACTTTTAGTTAATCGCACTTGACTCATGAATACATCGATCGCAGAAATAATGCTGACTGATCAGCACTAGACAAAATAACACACGCACACCACACACACACACACATATATATGTGTATATTTTGAAGAAGTTATTTTGTTATTTTAGGTATAAATTTTAAAACAGTTTGTATCTACATTTACTTTTGGTAGTTCAGTAAAGAACATACAACTTATCAATTTGTCTCGCACATGTTCTCAAATTTTTAATAAATATTTTTTTATCAAAATTTGTTATTTTTTCGATATTAGTTCTTTTCTTCACCCGGCAAAAGAAAAGCGGCCGAAACAAATTCCGTAGAAAAACGTGCTTCAATTTAACTAAATAACTTTGATCGTTTTCCGATAACTGTTCGACATGATCTTATTTAGTTCACCCCGGCTCGAACATTCTTTGAGCCGGGGCCACCTGAACCATTCGTTCGGAATTCCGGAGGACGGGGCCGGCGGCGGCGCTCGTCTGTTTGCCCGCGGCGCGAGATACGAAGTAACCAACTGGGCCGACGTCACGGGACACACACGTACTAAAGGCCGGCTCCCGCGCCGACCGCAGCGGCAGGGTCGCACTGTGGACGCGTACACTGCCTGTTTCAGCTACATTTATAAAATATGTACGACCAACTTCTTATTACACAGAAATCATCGATAAAGACATGTCTGGACATTTTTTACATTTAACCGTTCAATAATAGTATTAATAATGAAATAAAATAACTTAGTTAAAACGCTACATACTACATCAGAAATGTGGTAAGGATGAATGAGAACCTGTTAAAAAGCATGATCGTTACATTTCATGAAAATAATTACAAGGCATAGATAAACAGAGGTAACATCGTTCTTTTATAAATATTTTCATTTCATAACATGTACCAAAAAAATGGTCCATTTGTAATATATGAAAATACATAAGTTATTTGTCTACTGACTTGCTCGCGTCGGTTTAAAGAAATTTCACCATACATTAAATACATTTGATACTGCACTCCAAGCCCAGTCTCGCTCTCGATATCACTCATGATTGTAGTTCCGCTGCTCCCAGTTAAAATCAGGTAACGTTCTCAATTACGAGCTCCATTGTCATTAGATTTGAAATAAAATTGAGTATTTTCGATCCTTAAACCGCCTTAAATCTTGACGAAAATTAGATCTGATTTCCACTCCTGTTTTGTACATATAAAATACAATAACCTCCACATTATTGACAACACCTCGTACGTGATTCCGCGCAAAGGCATTCTCCGCTCTAAGCACAGGAATTGAATGCACATATCGTCATTACAACTTTCAAATTTCCTCTCCATAATGAAATAGATGAAAATTGATCACCTCCTTCCATTATCTCTGAAACTAATGAGATAGATTACAGGGAAACCTAGAAGTTTACGGCCCAAATATAACTTGGCAAATCTCTTAATATTGTGCATGTAAATATTTGCAATTATTTTAATTACCACAGACAAAATTTAGTTAGATTTAAAAATTTGAGATAAAAAGTGACATGCTCGTCATATGGACCCTCTCCACACGAATTTAACTCGCATTTCTTGTTTTATCGGTGAACATTTTAAATTTCAAATTACCATCTTAAAGAATACTCACTTCATTAATGAAACGTACTCTCTGAAGTTTACAGATATAGAAAACTCGGCCGACATTCGAATTTGTAACATTAAACATAGTTGTTTTAAATTTTTTCTCAAAAGTATATGTACAACCTCCAAAATGCTATTATTAGGCGCTTTTATTTATTTTAGCGTTAAGCATCTCAAATTTACAATTATTGTCAATGATTTTGTTTATTCTCAGCCATTTCGTCGCTGAGGAGTAGGAAAGCACTCCAACCACGACAGGTATCCATTTCGGCGCACTCGTGCGGTTTGCGGCATGCGCGTGCGCATGAGTGTTCGCGCACTTGATAACAGCTCTTAGTGTTTATATATTTTATGCCAACACCTGTTATGTTGAAAATGCCCTCAAACTCGCGCCACCGATCTCAGTGAAGAGAACGCTGCGAAATCCTCGAAGGGATTTTGTTTTTGTTTGGACTCGCCGAACAAGTTAATAGCGCTGAGTCTGTAATTATACAATTTCGCGATTAGAGAGAATAACAAAGTGATAGTTATTGAGTAATCATACTTTGTTTGTGTCACGAATTCAAAGACATTAAAGATTTTGTTAATTGTACTCGTAATTATTGTCACGTACAACCTTCAAAACTATGTATGCAGCTAAATCTTTTAGTATACGCATAACGTTCAATTTGTTCTTAAAGCAAACATACGCGGTAATGTATTAATACAATAATGCTATATTACAAAATGCATGAGGCAATCCCCACACGTTAGTGATTTAATCGTAATCGTTTTCTTTTTACTTGGGACGAGCCTCATAGAATATTATATAATATTTGGGCATAAAACACAAAAACATTAATTATCAAATGTGTATAGCAAATTCGTTTTTTATAAATCCTATTAAAGTCGAACATTCTCCACAAGTTTATTACAAGTACGTAAACGATCAATAACGTTTTTTAAAAAAGTAACACAAATTCTCTGAATTCCTCCAGGGAAGTTTTTATAAAAATAGTTATATCAGACATCAATTAACATACAAATACGAAGATAGTTATATGGATAGAAACTTTCTGCAATAAAAATAATAATGGGATGGTTAATCTTTATTCCCAACTTCATCCTCTTAAAATGAAACAAGTCTCATAATAATTTTTCTATTTTTTATTTGAATCACCAATGTTACACTCAAAGTCATATTTAACAACCGAGATACACTGGATGATCGATGCTCCAACTACAGGCGGCTGCGGCCATCGCAGGCAGCGACTAATATCTCGTATTTATTATTCATATATTCATTCATGTACAAATCGTAACAGGAAGCAGTATCGGAATTGGAGTATAAAACACGTTAAAAAGTTGATCGTAAACTCTTGCAGAGTTACAAGAACTACATGTAGAACCTCATATAGGTAAGTCAATCTTGAGACTAACTGTCACTGCGATGCTCGTGAATATTATTATTCATAATTCAAATAGTGGTGTGTCCCTAATACTGTTTTTTAACAGTCACACCGCTTTCATCTATCGGTTCTAAAGGAGAAAAATCGCAAAATTCTCATTAAAGTTGATTTGTGGATTCCGCATGGTAAGCAACACCCACTTCAGTGTCTGGTGCCAGTCGCGCCCGCGCCCGCGCCCGCGCCCGCCGCCGCCCTGAGCGCCCGCGGCTCTCGGGGCTCTCGGCGCGCGCTCGAGGGCGCTCCGGAATCCGGCGGGGATTCGGAACGAGAAACGAACTCTTGAAATTTCGTGGAAACGATTTACCTCGACCGGCCCGAAGGAGCGGTACTCGGGAGACGTATCGAAGGGCTCCGAGTAAAAAGTATAAAATCAAGAATGCGGCTATGAGGCATAAATGCACGCCGCGATTGCATTTTAACTACGGGCGGCCGCGAGGGTCATTGAAATCCTTTGAGCGTCTCTGAGAGTTAAGATTATTTTACATTCTTGCAATACTTCTACTCGATCCTGAATCGAAATCTTTATTTATGTAAAGGTAAAAGCGGATCTTTGAAAAACTTTTTACTCTATGTAATGGATTACATTATATTTTATCTAACACTGAAGTCGGAGTTATCCATGAAGATTAATGCTATGGTACAAAAGTAACGGGTAATTATAAGTATTAATGGAAGTCAAAGTTTTGATCTGATCGAGGAATCTCTCATAAATTCTTTGCAGTTGGAACTTTAATTCTTGTCCAGTTTTGTGTGTGTAATTTATGAAACTTGTTTTAAAAATAATAAAAATAATTTCGTTAAAGAATGCGCTCCCGGTGTTATCGTGTCAATTTTAACGACCCCACTGTCATACTTTCGTACAATCTTTTTATCTCAATGTTCACGGCTTGGATCTTAGTTACGTTCTTATTCTTATAAATGTATTTTCTGCAAAATTTGAATATTTTTTCTTATCGTCTGATAATTTTTACGTAAAACAAGCACACGGAATAAACAGATGACAATATCTAATAGTTGTTTTATATCTATACAACCACTACTAACACGTGTAAATACGTTAAAAGATACATTTTTCAGTTTTTGAAGTGAAAACTTTCTTAGCGCCGTTGTGGTTTGAAACTCGATGAAACGAAAAAGCGACAGTAAAAAATGACAAACATATACATCTATAGAATGTAATTTGTGAAAGAAAGAGATAAAATATGATGAAACAGTATACCGGCGAGAGAATAAGATAAAATATAAGATGAGATGCAATGCGAACTAAAGAGATATTTGTGTGCTTGAATGCGCCTGTGTATTTTCATTTGTCGAAATTAAAAAGAGCAAGTCTAAACAATAAAACCCAAAATAACTTTTAAACTTAATACCGCTATTCAAATAAACACACCCTACAATCGTCCCAGGCCTGATACCGCATTCGTCACATTGTGTCGCAGTTTAATTCTCTGAAGGTTTCACTTCTAACGCGCGTAAATCGCACACATGTTTTTTTTAATAAATCGATTCTGTTGGTGCATTGCAGACTGACATAATATATCTAATTTATAATCTGACAGTCCACCGTACGCTGTGTGACTTCTCTCAACCGTAGAAGGGGATTTAGTCAGAAATTTAAGCGTCGCAAAACTCCACGGAAGGAAAACGAACGTTTTTTCTTTCATGATTTTTGTACTTTCGCAGCGGCGAACAAACGGCAGTACAAGAAGTTGCGTATTTTCTTATTCCGTTCCCTCGGACCGAAGAAAAGAATAGTACTCGATAACAAAAGTTCTCGCTACTCGCGCGCCCCCGACGGCTTTCACGTGAGTTTTTTTCTTCCCGATAGTACATTCTGGGAGCTCGGGGCGAAACGCCCTCCGGCGCTAACGACTATGGCGCACCCGCGTCGGCGCGTGATACAAAATAAACGAGTTAACGAAACATTACTGAAATTACAGTGAACTTTGTATTTTAGCTTATGTTGTAGGAAAAGAAGTACAAGCTCCATGTCAGTAAAAAGAAATAAATGTATTCATCTTCAAGTACACGATCTGCATTGAGTACCTACTGCGGTACCCGGCAATAAATAATGTAGTTACGAGCTTTAAAAAATGAACGTATGAAAATGTACGAATGGGACGTTTCGTTGCTGATTTGTCAGTCGTTATTAAAGATCGTTACGATGTGATCGTCCATTATAAAACATATGCACAGAGTTGTTTAAACTCAAATTGAAATTGTACTATGGGGTCGAATTTAAAATGGAAAACCTTGACACGGTCAATCAATCGAAATTATTTACAGTTTCATCAACATTTTGTAAAAAAATGTTAACTAATTTAAAAATTTAAAGGCTGCCAATGGAATTAATTATTGTAGGAGTGTTCAACAGTGAGTTACAAAAGCCACGACAATTTCAAGCAAAATTTAAGCAATGAAAGTGATCGCTTATGAAAGGTGCCTAGTGTCTTCAATTATATAAAGTAGAGGAATGATAATGGTATCAAAAGATTCATTACTGAAAGAGCTACCATCATACAATGAAGTTTAGAGAAATATTAATAACTTATTTAAAATTGCAAAGGAACAAATTTTAGATTTATTTTTAAGCAATTTTAACTTCTGGCTACATGAATTGTTAAGGAGATAAAATAAAAATTATTTATACACTAAGTTCTCTTACATAACACATATTTAGGGGTGAGACAAGAAAAAAGTATGTACATATTGTGAGGTGATTCATTTCCGCAGTTTTTTTCTCGGTGCTTAAGCAAAATTTTAATCTAATTATAGAAAAAAAATTCTCACTTAATTTGAATCCATAATATCAATTTAAGTACTTACTATTTAAATCGTAAAAAATAATTCTCTGACCAATGTTTAATGAATTCACAACCATTTTTATACTTCAAACGTAAGAAATTGATAAATACTAACTAATGATTTTTATCAATTTCTTACGTTTTGAGGTATAAAAATGTCTGTAAATTCATTAAATATTGGTCAGAGACACTATTTTTCATGAGTCTGCGCTTTTTTCTCCCTATTTTTTGTGGTTTGCTCAAATAAATTGAAAAAGGAACTAGTCCCAAAACTGTACTTTGATGACTTCTACTGGCGAACCAGTGAGAATTATATATAAAAACAATAGAGCAATTTCGAAGAGCGTGAAATTCCCCATAAGATCCTTCAAACCGATTCACAATATTGTAAAAATTGGCAAATATTAGAAATTTGAAAAGAAGAACATTTTTATATGTATTTTAAATGGGAAAACTACAAATTTAAATAGTAAGTACTTACTTAAAATTGTAATTAAGAGTTCAAACTAGGTGAGATTCTTTTTTCTATAGGTAGATTAATATTTTGCTTGAGCATCGAGGAAAAAATACTTTTTACAGAAATGAATCAACCTAATATGTATATTATAAATTAAATTAGGAAGCCTTGTATGGCTTTTTATGCATTAAAGTAAAATAATGTGAAATTATATGTAGCTTCGTTTGCGTTCAATAAATGTACAATTACATTTTTGGAAAACTTTAAATCAAATACATGTGTTATTACGACTTATATAAACTTGACATTTTTCACACTTGGTGAAAGAACGAAAGTTTAAGCAGTTTTGATGTAGTTGTCGATTGTTTTTGTCCACTTGGGAAAATGTTATCAGCGCGTATCGAATCAAGAGGCAAGTCTTGATGTTTGGCTGGAGGTTTCTGAGGCTTTTTTGCTGGTACTGGTACGTCAGGTGGGCCGGATGGAGTACCAACTCGGCTTGTCGGAGTATCAGCCCTACTCGATGTCGGTGTTCCGAGGACGGTAGCCGGACGACCACGTTTTTTTGCCAATGACCCAACTTTTCCTACTTTACGCATGTGCTGAGAAACTGCGAGCTTAAAGTCAAATAACGGCATATATTGTGATTCACTATTGATCCGGCAGCCTAGCACCAAGCGTTTGCTATACACATGTCTATCATGCGTGCCACACCATATAACAAAGAGAGGTCCATTTCTGGAAAAAGCAGGAAACAACCTTAATTCATACCAAGCCATATATGATCTACATTGTATTTTATGGGAATGCATACGAAGCCAAATATGTCAGTTACAAAATAATACAATAGTCAAATACCAAGTAAAATCATAAAAAAATATAAAAACAACTATCACTCCTCATGCATAATGATTATAACAATGTATTCAAATTTAATTTGAGTATATTATTCACCGTTTTTTATTTATTTTCTCTGATAAATATAACAATATTCGCTTGTACTTCTTGTAAATTCTGTTTTACAAAAAACACATATTACGACTGTTTTGTTTTTAGATATTTCATAATTTAGGATACTGAAAAAAGTTTTGAAATTTTTGTAGACATATACGGATTTATATGCATGCGGTAAGGGGTTAGATTCCAAAAACTAAACAGTTATTAAAATTTTAAGAAACCACCGTAAAATATTAAATTAACTATAGTTTGAGCCAAATAATGTTAAAAATCAGTGGATAGTGGTACTTTTGTGGTCTGTAGACACTTTTTTTTTAAATTTCAAAGTCAATATTAGTTAAGAGTTGTCATTTTCGAGAATCGACATCACTCAACTGATTGGCGTTAAGTTTAGTTCAGGGCATTTACTATGTGGTAGTTACTACACTTATTACCAAATATTATGGTAATAATAATAATATAATTGACAATGTAAATGTCCATTAATTGGCGGTTAAGACAAAAGATAATTAACACTTGCTTAGGTTTTCAATACGCGCCAATCCTCTCACATCAATGTTCAGGTCGTTGGATGAGCATTCGTAGTAGAACAGATTCGAGGGTCGGCGGTGAGTTACGCGCTACTTGCCACTGCACGTCGCAGACGAGCGTCTTTGAAAATGTTTTTTTGATTACCTCAGTAGGAGCTAACTTTGTGTTAGGGCCCAATTTTGAGGAAAATTGCGAATTCGTGCTAGTATTTTGAACTCTAAGTGAATAATTAACATATCGAAATATGCATATATGAAGAAAAACGATATCATATACAGTAAATAAGGGTTAGAAAAATTATTAAATTTTTGAGAAAGTCGCAAAGCACCGCTAAAATGTATGTTTTTAGGGATTTTTAAAAGGCATTTTTAAACCAAATAAGGCAATTTAGATACTTCTTTCTATTAAGTATTCTATATTTCTCTTCAAAATTGACTCAACATCTGGAATACTTTTTGTCATTTTTTGATATTAATTTTTCAATCAGTCGTTTCATGACGACTTGTGTCAAATGAGAACGAGAGCACATCTCACAGAAAATTTGCATCTATTAAATAACATTTTGCGTTACAATCGTTTTGTTAGCTCTTTGATATTATTCATGGTTTAAATAATAGTTATTAGAGGTATTATACTTTATTTATTCGTACATCTATGTGCATTTCTGTGCATAGGTTGCACCCGCCGATAGCGTCGACAGTCCGCGTGGTGTGCGTAGGCGCAGCTGGCGCAGCCGGCCGCCTGCTGCAACTAGCGCCATCTGGTCAACACCTGCTATTGGCGCCTGCCGCTGGCGATCCTCAACTCTGGCACATTATGTCCAATTCTAAAGTACACACTTTCAAAGGTAACTTGTATTAATAATGGAACTAGAGTTAAATAAAAAAAAAATCGGTGCGTGGTTAAGACCACACGATAAAAGTGAAAACTTCTCAAAACGAAATTAATAAAATTGTACAAAATACATTTTTTTTTCTATATTCATAAAGTAATACCATTCACAACTGTTAAATATGTATCAAAATAATATATTAATGTTTAATAGCGATATCTAGTGTAATGTATGCAAGATTGTTCTTATGCCTGTTCTATGGATAATTAAAAAAAATTTTTTTTTAGCACTTGTAGTTTTAATAGGTTATGGGCCCAGTCCCGCTTTTAAAATATAAAAGGCCTAGTTTTGCCGTGGGAAATGGCTGGGAGTTATACTGTAAATGTTCCAAAACTCGAGGGTCGCGAGAATTACGAGTGTGCATTCGCGGCGGAAAATTTCTTGATTTTGGAAGGCGTCGACATCAACAAACAAGATACCGGCGATGGGGAAGCAGTTAACGTCGTTAACAACAGAAAGGCAAAAGGTAAATTAGTGATGACAATAGATTCGTCGTCGTTGCATATAAAAAATTGAAATACTACTTTGGGTGTTTGGAAAAAACTCAAGTCACTATTCGACGACTCAGGTTTCACACGAAGTATTAGCTTGCTGAGAAACTTGATTTCTATTCTCCTCGAAAATAGTGAGTCAATGACGGCAGACGTTACGCAGCTCATCGATACGGCGCAAAACTTAAGAGGTACCGGTTCCGACATAAACGAAGAATGGATCGGATCATTATTGTTGGCGGGCTTACCCGACAAATTCTCGTCTATGATAATGGCGCTCGAACATTCAGGGTTAGATATTTCCGCTGACGTCATTAAAACGAAACTGTTGGACATGAGTGATAATGTTGGCAGCGGTGAGTCGGAAAGCGCATCTAGTTAGATATGATGAAAATATGAAGAGGTACCGGCTGTATAATCCAAAAACCAATAAGGTAATAACAAGGAAGGATGTCACTATCATTGAGCAGGACAATTCAGAAATGATGCAAGCTGTGGTACATGAAAACAACAATCCATCATCTGAGAGTGTTGACCAGCTCAGAGATGATGGCTCAGACCTTGAACTATCAACTAGTACAATGAAGAGCAACATTAGTGACAGTAGCTATACAGAAGAAAAATCCCATTCAAATAATAGTTCTGTAGATAAATTTTTTGACAGCGTACCAGTAAGGGAGTTAAAAAATTTTACAGAATTTACAACCAGACAAGAAAGTAAAAGAAAGAAAAAGGCCTGATAGGTTTGGTTACAGTAATGTGTGTGTTGGAACAGATACAGATCCATGTAGAGACCAGTTAATAACATATCAAGAGGCTTTAAATGGGCAAGAATCAAAGGAATTATGTATTGCTATGCAGGAGGAATTAAAATCTTTGAAGAAAATGAAACTTGGGTAGTGGTGGACAGGCCAAAGCAAGCTACAGTGGTTAAGTGTAAGTGAATGTACAAGAAAAAAGTGGATAGTGATAATAACATATGATATCATGCTCAGCTGGTTGCCGAGGTATTAATTACACAGAAAGCAGGAATTGACTAAACAGAAACATTTTCTCCAATGGTTCGTCATTCAACAATAAGACTATTGTTTGCATTAAATATAACCTAGATATAACTCACCTTGATACTACAGCATTTTTAAATGAAGCTGTGTACATGTGCTTATCTGAGAATTTTGAATGTCACGATAGGGAGAACAAAATGTTAAAACTTAAGAGGGCAATCTATGGATTGAAACTATCAGCTAGGGCATGGTATGGTATATAAAAACAAACTGGTATTGCTAGAACATATGCTTTGTTTATAGATGATTTTTTTTTTATTTTTTCTTATTGTTAGATATGAACTGAATATCTTAAGACAGAATTAAAATCTAAATTTAAATTGAAAAACTTAAGAAATATTAGATAATGCTTGGGTATGAGGGTCGTAAAGAAAAAAGGTGAGATTTTTGTAGACTAGAAACAATTTGTTGATCATTTATTGAATAACTTTAAAATGAAAAATTGTAAACCAGTCAGTACACCGATGGAAGCAAAAATAAAACTTAAAAAGAGAGATACTTGTTGTACTCAGTATCCTTACCAGCAATTAATTGGTAGTTAGCTTTATTTATCAATGTTAACCCGACCTGATATATTTTATTCTGTTTGTTACTTAAGTCAGTTTAATAATAATTATAATAAATTACTTTGGAACCCTGTAAAACGCATTTTAAAGTATTTACAAAAAAAACATTTCGGATTAATATATGTCAAAGATGATTTAGATTTAATAGGCTATGCCGATGCTTATTGGGCATCAGATTGTGTAGGTCGTAAGTCTTATACAGGATTTATGTTTAAAATATCTGGTAGTGTCATCTCATTTGAATGCAAAAAACTATTTACAATAGCCTTATCTAATAGAGAAGCCGAATATATGGCTATGTGTGAAGCAAGTAAAGAAGCCATTTATTTAAGAAACCTGTTATTAAAATTGAAATATAGACATGGGTCACCTATTCTGTTCTATAATGACAACCAAAGCACACAATTGTTAACTAAACATAGTGTATTCCACAAAAGAAGCAAGCATATTGATGTTAGATTTTATTTTGTTAGAACAGCTGTAGAAAATAATTATATTATAATAGAATACTTAAACACAAATGATATACCTGCGAATATATTGACAAAATGTTTTAATTATCAAAAACATTATCATTTTGTTAAACAGTTAAGTGTTACAGTTTTAAACTAAAATTTGTTTACTTAACTGTATTTCTAATAAGTAGTTAATTTTTTATTTTATCTATATATCATTTATTTTGATAAGGGAATGTGTTAAATATGTATCAAAATAATATATAAATGTTTAATAACGACATCTAGTATAATGTATGCAAGATTGTTCTTATGCCTGTTCTATGAATGATTAAAAAAAATTTTTATATTCTGTGGCAAGCACTTTAGTTTTAATATCAACATATATGATAATAGTTTTATATAAATTATTCTAGAAAATTTTGTTCTGATTGATCGTCAATTGTATCGTACTCTAAAAAAGAAACAAAAAGTTGATTGTAAGTAAAATGCAAAATTAATACTTTTATTGAAGATTTGCTGAATATAAACTTTAAAGTTCATCGATTATTGTGTTGAAAGACTCATTTAATTTCTCACTTGAAAGACAAATCACATACACTGATTAGTTTCTAAGTTATCCATTTCATTTAAGAAATGTAGAATTTAGAACTTACCTGAGCACGGAGTATTTTCGCTAGTAGTGAGATAGAGCAAGTGTCTGTCTTGTGATCACACGACAAATTTTGTCACATTTACATACGTACATACACATATAATACTAAATAAAGTACTCAATAAAACGTATCAGCACTGCTGAATGTTTTTATGGAGATTGAATGCAACTAACGCGTCACGCTCTCTCGTGTAATTCTCACCTAGCGAGTGTAACAGCGACGCGTTAAATATATCTCTCTTGCTCCCTTAATCGACTCGAGCCGACTTTACTCGATTAAGCGTTACATAGCCGAGCGTGACGACTCATCTCATTTATTACCCAAAAAATAAAGTGCTCAACGCGCCTAAAAAAGGTTTTATTTCAAAAATTCGAAATTACTCGTATACCTACTTATATATTTCGAATAATTACTGTGCAATACAAAATTAAATCTTCACCATTATATTATCATTGGCTAAAAAGCCGAGGCGAACCGAATACGTCCGACGGATGTCGAAGTTGACGCTAACACTTGACGATAACCTTGCTGCACTCGTTTTTAAAAATTTTATTTTATTTTAATTTTCACTAACTTTAGGTATATAAAAGCGAATTATACGATCTTCATAAGAATTTGAAGAAAATGAAAAAAAAGATAAATATTTTGAATAAACGCCTTTCTGATGGAAGTTTTCACATTCGTTTCTGTGTAAACGCAGGGCCTTATAAATAAAATTGTACCATAATTCCTTCTGTTCGGCCCTTGCCATATATCGGCTCCTTACACCACTTATGTCCGCATTACACGACCGCCTCTCATCCAGTCGCGTCGCTGTTCAACCTTTTCCTTACTGTGTGCATGCGTAGAAGACGATAGTCTCTCTCTCTCTCTCTCTCTCTCTCTCTTTCATATATACACTACACCTTTCTTCAGCAGTTTGAAAATTATTTTCCCATAAATGGCTATAATACAACATAGTTTAATATTCTTACATCAGCCTGCAATAAGTACACAGATAGCTATGAAATTTATATATATTTTTGCATTTCGTAAATAGACCATTGAAACACTACCCCATCGGCGACGATTAATAGCATGGGCAGGCAGCGCCGCCGGCGGCTAATTGAGGTTCTAACAATTAAGGCTTTGTGGACTGTAATGTCCTTCCCGAACTAAGGAATATTACTTTACGGCTATAATTTTACATTCACTGAAATTACCCAAGTTGTAATTTGTGACCGTAATTTTGGAGTTCCTAGTAGATATACCCAATTAAAACTTATATGTGTATATATCAATCTATGTTTCTGTGTAAAATTATAACTAAAGTCATCGTTAGCATTCGCTTGTGAACCCTCTTGTATCTTAACAATTTGTCAATAAACAAACAATGTTAATTCAATTCTATAAAAGAATAAATCATTGCGGCACCTTAAAACTATTAACTCCCAGTACGGCCACGGCCAAAAGGAGAGCGCGGCGACGGGGCGAATTTCCGTTTAACTTCTTTCAGATCCACTTCCTTTATTGAAGTGAAGCTCCTTAACGCATGATTCGGGATGCGAAAGCAGTAGAAATAACTGACTGTCGTGAAACGGAAGAGACGTCATACAAGCGCAAGCGCCCCGGCGCGACCGCGAACTCTTTTACATTCTCGTGAAGGCTGCAAGTACAAACGTTTTGATATGAAGTGCCGAATGAGCTCTGTTAGAAAATAAGCCGTGTTCCTTGATCCTATAGTAAATCCGAGCATAAAGGTAATATGCCTCTGATTTGCGAGTTACGTTTTCGTGTTTTAGAGAATAGGCTGTGTTCCTAGACCCGAGAGTAAATTCGAAAATAAAGATAATATTAATTTGCTTTGCGTATTACGTTTTGGTATGTATACTGTATATAAATAATATTGTGCTATTCTTTAAAAAATCAGCTGTTTTAGGACTTCTAAAATGCTTTCAAAACGTAACATACAACTACCAAAAGATATTCGTGATTTATGTACTAGCTATTCGCCCGCTACTTCGTCAGTGTGGACATAGAATGTATTCTTTCGTCTTTTATGCTGATCAACCTAGCTGTTAATCGTAATCTCGTTCCTGATTTCAATTCTGGCCCCAGTACCGTTCTTGATTCTGATCCCGGTTTCACAATTTCGACTCCCGTCCTGTCCATAGTTCTAAGCTCGGTCCCCGCTCTCGATCCTGCTCCTCGCCCTCCTTCCAACTCCGACTCCGCTATCGGTCACGGTTCCGATTCGTGCAAAATCGAACCAAATGTTAATAAATATGTTTTAATTTTTTTTTCGTTACACCAACGAAATATATATCTTCTCACGGCGTACATGATATTAAGTACACACATTTATATTTTTTAAGACATATATTTTTGAGAAAACATCCGTGTCGTATTTATATGTCGTACGTAGCGACATCCGGCCGAATCGCTTGGAAGCATTCCGTCAATGATTTTGCCACGAGAACACGAACTTATGGCTCATAAAATCCAACTCCATAAACTTAACAAATCATTTAAGGGCAATGTGTGTTTTTATAATAAGATCCTAGCTGAAATTCAAAATTTGCCTTTTTATGAATTAAAACGTTTCGTTAAGAGGAAGTTATATGGCAAGAGCTATTATACCGTGCCTAAATATCTTAATGAAAAAACTCACAGGATTTAACTGTTCAGCTATCAGGTCGCTTCATGTTGTTTCTAAGTGTTGTACTAATTTTATAAATTATACAACACTGTATTTATGAACAAAATAAGAAGAAACCCTTGAGTTTCTTACCCATTCTTCTCAAGGAGAATCAACATTTTAAATGGGTGGTAATCTCGAAAATAATTCATTGATAAAATATTTCAAGTGTAATTTAATTACCTCCTAAGTAAAGATGTTTTTGATTTGATTTAATTTGTAACTCTCTCTCTACACAGGAAATTTACATTTTCTTCCCGAATATGTCTCACTCAACTTATCAGCCCTCTACACAACACCTCCGCGTTTAAGGGAACTTTCAGATACACTGTTGCAAAAATTTTGAATAATATTTCTGCTTCTTTGCGTAGTCTATCGAGTTCAATTAATGTTTACATTTATATATAATTTTCGGATAATAATAAAAAAAACCTTTATTCAATATTTGTTTCCGTGGCGAAAATAGTGCTAACATGTATTAATTACTTATAAATGTTTCGATAATTGCAAATGTTGGTATATCATGCTAATGATATGCAAATATTTGCAATTATCACTTTAATGCTACCGTTCCTATTTCTAATTATTATTTAGTTTAATCTCTATATTTTGTATTATTTTATTATTGTTTTAAATTATGTTAAATAATGCGTTGAGTATAAGGAACTCCCCAAATAATAATTAGCTCCAGTTGAAAATCAGCACCACAGCCCCGGCGGTGATATCAAATTGAACCGGAATCGTATCGACATCCATTCAATTAATCATGGGACTATGTTATTGTACTCCAACATTGTTCTCGTACCGAATAAAACGTTTTCTTCTTTTTTATTTTCTTCCTCGTTAAGTTTAGTATTGTAACACTGAGACCAAACACGGCCATGGCTAAGCGTCGTATGCGTTAATCAAAATCATACGGCGGTGCCGAAGTCGCACTGAACAGCTTCTTCCCATTTGAAAATGATATTCATCTTGAAAGGAAGAAATAAGCCTTCGTAAAATACACGAGCCTACGTAATCGTAACCGATAGCGGCATGGACGTAGTCACGATCGCGGCCCCTAATATGGAATAAAAAGGATCGGCCCGCCCGATTTCTTCATCGCGGGCTCGAATCCAATCTTTACACCCGCTCGTTCGATTAGAAAGACACAGAACGGATTGTGCTCGCGCAGGAATTTACGCTCGGGGGTGGATCCGCGATAAATTTCTCCGACCGGCGATAGACGGACGACAGTGTCGATGATATTAGTAGCTTTTTCCTTTTTTAGATAAATTTCTCGTTTCAGCGACCGGACTTGTACATTATTTTATAAGGTCGCTCTGTTTTCTCTTGAATTATTTTTAAATTGTATCAAAAAAAAAAGAACCGACTTCCGGTGCTACTCACTATCGCTCTTTTCCACTTTGTGCCGGATCGGGGACCTGCCACGCCGCTTACTAAATATGTCGTCTTCGCTAAAATAGACAACGCATGTATGAGGTCCGTGCGGTGGGTCGGAGGACGCTCGCCGGCAAATAAATCTAATTTGCCTGTTCATTAGTCGTTGCGCTGGCGAGTCACGCGCGTCACGCGCCGCGACCATTTTTAATAACATGCTTTTAATTATAAAATTGTTTTTTGCTACAAATTAGAAAAAAATATATTTGTTTAAATTTGCCCATGTTCAATAAATGCCCACAAATTATAAATGCTTTCACATAGTTATTAAAATTAAACATCTTTATTAAGTATTAAAATCACAGCAATTTCATTAACCTCAGAAATAACATTGTCATCTATTGTATATTTATAGCATTTATCATTTACTTATATCATTTAAAGTTTGTTCTGGTTTGACATCTATGCGAAGTCGACAACCCTACACGTATCTTGCGTTAAAACTTCGAGAATCGGCACTAGGGAATCATCCCTAATGCCGAGATTCTCGAAGTTTTATTAGATGTTAGGTAAACAGGATATCTATCGTACTCACCGAGCCAATATCTACTTCAGTTGTCCCTCCCTTTCGCCAACATTTCCTCACGATTCGAGAGTGTATCGTACTGGTACATTATAGCCCATACGTGGGACAATGCACGCGCAAAACCGCATTAAAATATATGCAATAGCCCTCGAAGTCGTTGTTAGTTGACGGACAACAACAGATTAAATATTTGTCACTTTATTCTTTATATCTACATGCCAAATGCATTTATTCATGTACAGTCTGGCCATACCCTTACACCGAATAATACAACGGGATTAAATGAATCCATAATATACGAAAATGTTCTTAACTTACATGTGTAATGTGTGATTTATTCTCGATATTACTTTAAAAAGTTAACTGTTGGATAACGCATTTAATCTTGAATTTAAAACATAAGGTTGTATAAAAAAAAAATGTATATTTATAACTATTATTTCAAATACGCGTCAGAGTATTTTTTCTCGAGTAAATCACATGTTTTAGTATTAAAAAAAAGCCGGACAAGTGCGAGTCGAACTCCTGTGAGTAGGGTTCCATGCTATAAATCATCGCATTTATCCTTGGCGAAATTGAGCAAAACTATTTAAATACATTTTCTTTCTGTTCAATTTCCATTAGAGAGAAAGAACTTAAATTTTTCCTTATTTTTTTTTGTAAATGGTGAATGAAATTTATATTGTATATCTTTTCTTAAATTAGAAGCTCAGTAATTATAAAGATACAAGGGGATTTTTATAAATTTTGATAATACACTTTGTAATTACAGGCATTAAAAGTATCTACGTATTTATCATTAAAACAAAAGCTTTTATTTGATATGTCACATAATGCACAAGTCATTTTCTAAACATTGCTTTATAGCACCATCTCGTACGATTTTATGTCAATTGCATTGTCGCTGTGCTTTTGGTTCTCAACAACAAATGGCGCTGCATAATATAAACTATAGAGTGCACAACGTAAATAAAATATATACGTAAAATTCGTAATTGAGTATTGTTGGAAATGAACATAACATGCCCCTTTTCTCGACCAAAGTTGTTCACATCCCCCACGGTAAATTGGAAAGACGCCGAGCGAGCTGGTTATCCGGGTACTACACTAATTCACTGTGAATTAAAGATTTTTTATTTGATGTCAGTGAGATTAGTGATTATAAGTTAGTATTATGAGTGAAATGTAATGCACTTAAATGTTACCGTAAACTTTTATAATAAAATTTGCAACTGTATCGAGAGTATTTGAAGGCAACTTTTATCATTATTATTAGAACTATATGACAAGAGTTTAGCATTATTTTTTTTATTTCAAAGTTTATTATCGTAATTTTATGTAATGTCCTAAATAAATATATAAAAACCAATTATACAAGTATAATCTCTAACGGGCACATCACGTACAAGCACTCGTTTAGTTTTTGAAGTAGGTACCTGTTACCTTAGGTGGTAATAAAATCACAGCATTTACTGTATTTTATTACAATCAGAAGCTACCTGTTGGTCGCAAACGCTCCGCGTCGACTGCTCGACCTCGGCCGCGGGCCGGGCCGCGACGACCGGAGGAACCTTCCTTAATGCACTTCAACTTAATAGAATTATTCGACAGTGCGCGCATCATAAGAGAGAATTAATTTTCGTCAATAGACACGATTTGATGTACACAAAGAAATAAAACTAAAGGAGGCGAACTTTTAACACAGTTTGGCATAGTAAATACTTTTATTGAAAATAAGTTTAAATAAGTCTTTATTTTTGAGTCAAATTGGAAAAAAATGTTACATTGTAGTTTATATGCGCCGATAAAACGGTATTCATTACACGTGGACGTTTAGCCGAGGCCCTAACAAACCGTAAGCGGAGCGCCCGCGCCGTCCGCGGCGGGTTCGTCCATTTACCCAATTATCCCAAATAAACACTACAACATTAAATTATGCTACATGAACCATTTATTACTTTTTTGAAACCCTCCATCTACGAGACGACTTGTAGTGGGAGTTATAATTATTAAACGAATTCATAATGCGAGGGTCATACGTCTTGTCTAACATTTTGTGAGATTCCAGTGTTCGAAAACCAAAATTTTAGGCATTCACAGATCATCGCAAGTCCAGAACATTTCTGTTCGGGGTAGAGTTTTTAACTTGAAATTAAAATTGCTTTGAAATTACTACAAAAGTTGAATATTAATGAATATCCGACAACGTCTTTAATCGACACGTAGAGACCTACCTGAGTAATAGATGTCATAAAACTGTAAAGAAACAAATCATTAGGCTTTATGAAGGTCTAAAAGCAAATTATAAATTCCCATCAAAACACTCATGCAGAAATTTATTACCTTGCTTAGAAAAACGCGTATATATTCTTAATTTTGTAATATAACTATTATGGTGCTTATATATATTATTATAATTATTATGATGCTTACATATATTATTATAATTATTTTTACCATGTATGTGTTTTTATTCAAGTAGCATAAAGTATTAAAATAATTCCATGTGTAATTATGACATAATAAATTAAATACAAGCATTATCTGTAGCTATATACGACACTTTAAATCATGTTAAGTATGCATTACAAGTTCTATGGTATTTGTAAGAGTGTCATTATTTATTACTAATAAAAAATTAAAAGTATTGCCACTGTTATGTCAACCGCAATCTTACTTTTTTATCTATATTTTATTTCTGTCCATCTTAATGCATTTTTGGACAAAGTTCTTTACAGTAATCATACGTACAGTGAATTAGAATATCAAAATATATAAACAAATACAACTAAAAACGTGCTTTAAGACGTCGAAATAAAATCGATATCTCCTAAATCATATTATTTTTTGTCACGAAACACGCTACTAGAAGTATTTAAAATTAATTGTTCATTCCAATTTCTTTTATTGAGCTGTAATAGGTCGTTACTCGTTGTGCCTACAATGGGGACATGCTTTAAATTATTTAGAAGGATGTCCTGTACATGTGGTTGTCGCCGTGCGCAGGTCACTCGGGCCGCGTGCTGTGCATGTGCGTGACGCGCGAGTCGCAGTACCTGGTCACCGGCTCCGAGGACACCAGCGTCATCGTCTGGGACCTCCACACGCTCGCCATTAAAATCAAAATACTGTGAGTGGCTTTTGGTCGATGTGCAGCTTTGAAACGGCTACAAACTTTGAAGTAGGTGTAGAATATTTGAAAATTAACAAAAAAGGAAAAATTTAAACTGCTATTGTTGTCCTTATGAAATTCATCGCATTTGAAATAAATTAAATCATTATGCATAAGCAGTAAGAATTACACTAGAAATTTTAGATACCCTTCTTTTCCTCAGCACTCTAATTGAAATTAAAAGAAATTCAACTCAGTCAATTAAGTTTTTCGGCAGTTTAATCAACGTCGAGCCCTAAAGATTCTGTCTGCCCTTTAAAAGTGAAATTCAATCCCAGCCCGATATTTTGATTTAATAATATAAAACACAAAATATAATGAAAACACAAAAGGAAACTGCTTTGCCTTTTTGACAACATTTGAGTAAGCTAGGAAAAGCTCCGATTAAAAAGATATAGCACTTTTGCGAAGAAAACTAAAAAAGCGCGTTTTGAATTGTGGAAATGTAAAATAGTTTAATTCGTTACCGCTCTCCGTCTCCCTTTGCCTTCGTTCAATGCCTCAGTCGGGTTTCGGGTGACAGTCGCATTACATAGAGATTCATTCGGTCACTCTAAGCATTAAACTCATTTGGTCTACCTGCACTGATCTCCAGCAGAGTATTAGTATATTTGCCGTAATTTTCAAACATGAGACCACTACGAACGGGAGATGTGATCTAGAAGCCCATATTCCAATGGAAATCTAAATACTTGATTTGTAATACTTTATGGGCCCGAAAGTTGAACTTCACGTATGCGCTTATCGTGGCAGCTAGGTACGGGGCTGACGACATTAAATTCGGGATCGGGATACAGCCGCCTTTAACCTTCGATGTCTGTCTGCGCAGCGAGCACATAGCGCCGGTGCTGTGCGTGGCGGCGGTGGTGTCGCGCTCGCTGGTCATCAGCGGCGGCGAGGACTCGGCCGTCATCCTCACGTCGCTGCTCGACGGCGCCCCGGTGAGTCCTCCTTGAGACGCCAGCTGCATGCGACACTGACGATGCTCGCACGCGACTGTGAATTTCATAGTTACCTAAAGGATAAGTTTTGTTGTTTCCTTCGATATCCAAATTAATAAAAGAGAATTATGTAAAAGAAGGATTAATAAAATCAAGTGTCTAATTTGCGTTGGGCTATTTGGAATATTTACTACACTTTCAGAAATTAAGCAAAATAGCGTCATATTACGTTGAATATAAATTTCCTGGGATACAAAGGCCTCGAGCGGCGCGCGTCGAGTGCGCTCGGGCCGCGTCGGGTGTCGTCGTCTCTTTCCGACTCGGCGCTTCCGTCTCTTTACACTTCAAGTTGATTATGTTAACTTAAAATGATCTCCGACTCGATATTGCGACTGCCGATACGGTATTTCGTGACGTCATGTTGACGTCACAAACATACAGACTCGGTAGTTTTAAGTTAGCGTAATTGCCGCTTAACACTTTCTTCTCTATTGCACCACAAGTAAGTGTCAAGTGGTGTGGTTTCTTGTAGTAACGTTTACATATTTATCCTTGAACATCAGTTCGTTTAAGTGGATGTGTCTTAAAATTAAAATGATAAAGGTGTTTAATGATTTTAATTATGATTGAGAGTGATGGTAACAGTGGAAAATTTCACAATTTTTTTCATACAGTAGACGAACAAATTGTCGTTTTTTATTTTAATTTTAAAATATTTCAACAAAAATACATATTTTGAACTATTTATAAATGAAATTTCAAATAAAACACATGTCAAATTTTCTGGGCGTCCTATGATGGCTCATTTTTGAGATGAAAATCAACAAACAAACTATAAATTAAAAGGTATCATTTAATTTTATTCGAGTTTAACTTAGTATTGAGTTCACTTTGTTTATAGTTATTTACACTTTTATAATAGAAAATGAAAATGCCCTCAGTCGAATATATTTTTCAATATAGAAACACTGAACACTGATAGTAACTCTACACCGTATTCTCAAAACCCTCGTCCCCACAACTCGCTGTGGTCTAACACTCGCAGAAGTTGAAAGAACAAAAATAATCTATTAGTCCAAAGCAATGTTTGACGTGCGCTAACAGAATCACCTTCCTCATTAGCTGCAAATGTCAACAGCTAAGGCGGCGCCCGCCCCGGCCCGCCCCGGCCCGCCCGCCCCGCCGGAAGGTCCGGCTCGTTAACTTTTTAATTAGATCAACCGATTAATTCACGTTTTATCGCTGTTCGATGGCGGATTGTAAACAACGAAAATTTCTCGGGGGGTGGCGTTTGTTGATTTCGCTTAAAACGTTTTTTAGATTAATTTCCCGTGAAATTCTGTTAAAAGAAAGTTACTCGAATGGTACAGGCGGAGCCTTGTAGTCTCTGGGAAGTCCGCCCACAACGGTTGAATGGAGATGAAATCCAACCGTCTACAAAAAACTAGCGCGCATTAAAAGTTTTGGTTTACAAAAAAATAAAATGTGGAGGTGGTAACTAATAGACTAACGTGGGGTTCTTCACTTGTATAGCGACATTTTTGTTCTAAACTAATGGCCCGATTCCAGTAATTTAAAGAGGAATGTAAATGTGCACAACCGACCTTGATTATGAATCGTCTGTCGATTCTACCACGTTTTGATTGGCTAGTTTGTACAAATAACGTTTATCAAAATGATTTAATTAAAATCATTATATATAGCCTCACGGATGTTTTTATTGGTAATGATAAGTACTTTATTATGCATCATCAATAGTTTTCGCAATGTAGCGACTTTTACAGTCAATTTTTTTACATTTTGGGTTACATTATTTCAATTTTCGTAAGAGTTTCTATTATTTTTTTATAAAATATAACCCATTTTATTTGCTGATAATGTAGCTTTCTATAGGTAAAAGAATTTTAAAAATTGGTTTATTGGTCTTTGAGCATATCCATTATAAACAAACACACAGAAAATCAAATGCATACTGTATAGACATCTGTTTTTCTTGCATTTTATTCGTGCATTGTTTGAAAGTAGAACATAACAGTATGAAGTATAACAGCATGAGAAAAAAAGAGTAACTTCACTTCTATATAGTACTGCACGAGTACGAACACAAGCGTAGGCGCAGACCCGTTAGTAAAGTTGTACACATAAGTACAACGACTCTACATTCACGACCGCGGTTCTACATTCACTGGAAACGCAATATACTCGTATTTATCGTGTGATTGGCGGCGCTCGGTCCCGTCTCGGCGCGCCGCATCCGCCCGGCGCCCCGCGCCCCGCGCCCCGCGCACGTGACAGCCCCTTCCGGTATAAGGTAGTCCTTCGACGTTTCGTGTTTTCGCGCCCTAAAGCCTTAGATGGTACATTTTGATATATTTGGAATAGAAATGACTCCAAATAATAAAATCATTATTTAATACGCGTAAACATGGAATATTAATCCTAAATTGTAGGGTACGATCCCGAACTGAACGCTTCATAAGTATTGTTCTCCATGTCTATCACGGTCTGTTTCTATCCCAATTATGATACCGTTCTAAAAGGACGGAACATTATTTCTCATTACCGATCCGATAAAATTAAAATAACATTAAAACAAATTAAATTAAAGGTCAATATGACCTTCCGACTATCCTTCGATGTATTACTTCACTGCATTAACATCAACATCTAAGCTGCTCGTAAAACCTGACTAAGCAAAGTTAGCAAATCATGTACCTAAAGGGCAATGTGTGAGCGTATTATAACAAGATCTCTGCTGAAATTCATAATTTGCCATTTTATGAATTTAAATTTTTTGTCAAAAAGAAGTTATATGCGCTTGTTTTTAATAAATGTCTTTAGAATGCATGTTTCCTGATCTGATGAAAGAAAACAAAGTTGTTCCTATATTCAAAGGCGGTAGTAAATGGAGCCCCACTAACTGTAGGCCTACATCTACACTGCCGACATTAAGTAAAATTTTTAAAAAGTTAATCCTAAGTCAACTTCTAGTACATGTTTATAGTAATAATCTGATGTCCAAAAAACAATTCGATTTTACACGGGGTCGTTCTACAATTAATGCTGGTGTTGAGCTTGTTGAAAAAATTTTTGAAGCCTGAGAGGATTAGCGGAATGCGATAGGAGTTGGCCATCTCTCCCAAGGCGCTCGACTGTGTAAATCACGAAACACTGATAAGAAAACTACATCATTATGGAGTTACTAGTCGTGCACTCGACCTACTGGCATCATATTTGACTAATACGGTTAAGGTCGATGACAATGACATGAGACCGTCTGGATACGTGGTCCGCATGGGGGTGCCACAGGGATCGATCATCGGTCTGTTTCTGTTTTTGATTCATATTAATGACTCACCTAGCCTTGTTAAAGATATTAATAAGATAGTACTGTTCGCAAATGACACCTCTTTATTATTCAAAGTTAAAAGACATCCACTCGATTATGACGATGTGAACATTGCTTTCGCAAAATTTAAAAATGGTTTACTCTAAATAATTTACTTCTTAATAAGAAGAAGCAAAATGTGTGGAATCCTCACTTCCAAATATGACAAATGGATATGGTTCTATTTTAATGAGAAACGAGGAATTATAGCTTGTTGGCACTACTATATGCCTAGGTCTTACTGTAGACAATAAACTTTAGCGGGGTCCTCATATCGGTGAGTCGGTAAAAAGGCGTAACTGTGCTGCATTTGCAATTAAAAAAATAAGATACCAAATACCGATACCAAAACTGCCAGATTGGTTTATTTTGGCTGTTTCCACAGCATGGGATATCATCCTGCTTTTGGGACATGCTGCGGATGTTCACAGAATTTTCGTTCTGTAAAAGCGAGCCAATAGCGCAATTTACGGGCTGAGACCTCATGTTTCTCTTAAAATTAAGTTTAATGAAAGTGGAATTTTAACTGTGAAATCACAGTTTATTTATCAAACTTTAATATATGTTAAAAAAAATAGATTTTTTTAATAAAAATAGTGATAAAACAAAAATTAAAATAGACTGTGTTTACATGTTAGTCGACTGCATAGAATCACAAATTTAATTAGGAAGCTTTGTGAGCGCATGTTCAATAAGATTCCTGTGGGTACACAAAATTTACCCTTATACAAATTTAAAGTATTTATTAAGCAAACAATTTGCACAAAAGGGTATTAAACAATCTCTGAAAATTTAGAGAGGACAAATGGACATAATGAACTCAACTTCCTACAGGTTTTTTCTTGCAATAGTTTTTTATAAGATCGTATTTTTATATAATTGGTTTAAAACGAGCTATCCTCAAGTTTCTTGCTCGTTCTTCTTGAGAGATAGTTGCCTTACGAATGAGTGTAAAAAAAAGTGAAAATGACTAAAAAAAACCGCAATTCCTTTAATGTTATGACATATTTCAAGTGTTATATTATAACCTATGAAATAAGTATATTTTGGATTTGAATTTGAATTATGAAAAGGATTTTTACACCGTGTTTGAATATCATAATGAAAAAAAACTGTTTGAATGAGATTGAACTGCTCGGCTATCAGGTTGCTTCATGTTGTTTCTAAGTGTTGTACTAATTTATTAATTATGCAATACTTTGTATTTATGAACAAAATAAGAAGCAACCCTTGAGTTTCTACCCATTCTTTTCAAGGTGAAGCAGCATTTAAAGTGAATGGTAATGTTAATGTCGAAAAGAATTCGTTAATGACGTATTTTAAATGTAATTCCATTACCTACGTAATAAAGTAATTTTTGATTTGATTCGATTTGGAAAATCAGTTTGCATGTCGTCTCTCTTTTCGAGCCTTAATATGTTTTTTACTTGCACAGTTCTCCATTCCTTAATGCCGGTCGAAACCGAGATCGGCATTGGTAAACGTAACACCTACACTGAACACTGGCCGTGGCGCACCGCATACGTCACGAAGTAAAAACGACGCTGCATATATGCCATAACGTTTGAGTTACGACGTAGATTATACTAAACATCGTAAATATCGCGATTACAACTACGCGATGATGTTTGTGATACTAATAAACCAAATTATTTGACTATGTATTATGGTATTCATACAAACTAATTCAGTTATTGTATTTTTTTTTAGGTATTTTAAACGTATAGAAGTTAGGGGATAATAATTCATCTTGTCGTAAGAAACGACTCTTTAATTGCTATAAATAAAACGTAGTGTACACAGAATTAAAAGTACTTATTAATCTACGCACATGTTTTCCTTCAGTTGTATTCAACGTGACAATTTAAACAAGAATGCCTCGGAGCTCTTTAGAGACAACAGTAGAAACAGTATGATTTAATTTAATTTGGAAGCAAATGAAAATGTTATCTGCATGAATTGTAAAACTTTTTATATTATAAATAATAAAAATAACTTACAGGACTGTTCAAGTATAATTTGATGGTTGGACTCTAACTTAGAATATAAAAACTCTTGAATCATTACGAGTAGACAATAAACTCGGAATCAGTACTGCTTTCCACTCGCTCCGTACGAGAATGCAGGAGATGTCGGGCTGATTTTATTAATAATACACATGCAAAGTAGCTAAATGAATTATAAAGTTATAATTATTCAATAACTAAAATGTGAAATAAAATATTTTTTTCACAAAAAGCAAAAATCGCTTTAAAAACCTTTTTAAATAATTTTTCACCCAGAGTTCTAAGACTTATCAGCTGTTTTTGTACTTTTGTAGTCGGTTCCAGCTAAAGATAAATCAGTCATAGTTGTCTCTTTAAAAGAAGAAAATCTCTTTTGACTCAATATTTAGCATTAGGTACATATTTATGTTTACATATTCTTTTACCTTGCTTTATTTGGAACCAACACAGGTTTTTTGAAGACTGTTCTTACTATTTTATAAAATTAA
Organism: Eumeta japonica; assembly: GCA_005406025.1. Taxonomy (NCBI): domain Eukaryota; kingdom Metazoa; phylum Arthropoda; class Insecta; order Lepidoptera; family Psychidae; genus Eumeta; species Eumeta japonica. The sequence goes on from BGZK01000771.1 coordinate 190,319, forward strand.
CTTTTTGGAAAATTACTTTTTAAGGGGGTTGAATTCTATAAGAAACTTTTTTTATAAAAACGAGTGTGTACTTATCTGATTGCTTTGAAAATTTAATTTCCAAAAAAAAAACTAGCGATTATCTCCAACTTCATCTGCGTATTGAACTGAATTACAAAACCGATTTTAAAAATTATTACACTTGTTGAAAGCTACACTATCTCCGATTAATATAGCCTGTATTTTGTACTCAAACTAGCATTTGCCCCGTTCTCGACGAAAACGGGAGCAGGATCGACAACATTGTAAACCAATATACTAGGAATAAAACTAGGAATATATTTTATGACCACAGGAGCGAAGCAACGGGCGAAGAGCTAGTTAGTAAATGTATAGCGCAGTTGACACAATGTCAGTGTTTTTCACGCGTTACGCGGATGTTAACCGATTAATTCTATTGCGGTTTCAATTTAATTATTACAATCAATATCAATAAACATTATAAGAAAGGTATGACTAGTTTGAATTATACAGCAAACGTTCAAATAAACACGTAAAATGTGTGTGAGCCGTCCGCCCATAAGCAACCGAGTGACCGTAGACTGCAGAGGCAGTTGAGTTGTCATTTCTGTGTTCGGTGTTGCGTTCAACGTTTTTAGCAATCTCATGGAACATCAGGAAGTGATGATATCATTCGTACCATAGACATAATGAAATGAATAAAGAATAATAATATTGCGTTTAATGTGAATCAAGGTATTTTTGGGCGCCGAATGCCCATATGGTAGTAAAATATTGTATTTATTAAATTGGATCTTGGTAGTCTTTAGCGGGTTGTTGACGTGAGCGCATTTTTTCAAAACTATATTATTTTGTACAAGTATGTTATTGTGTTAATAATGACGATTTAACACGGGCGTGCTCGTGTTTGTTACGTAACATACAAAGTTTTACATCGTCTGATGGTCGTCGCTGATGTTAATTTTCTGTAGTGTATTCGTATTTCAAAATACAAAGTATATAACTTACGTACCTTAATCATGGTATTTTTTTAAAGTAGCAGTTTCTATTCATTGTATTTATCGAGAAATTTATTTTTTTCCTGCTGTTTCTCTGCTGCTACGGGCGAGCGACACGCTTCATACATATTACGTTAGACGACGCCTGAGATCAATCACAATTAATATACTGTTTCGTATCATCGACAGCATTCTCCTACGTAAACAGTTATATATTGTCTATGCTACGTACTATGATATTTCAGCTGCTAACATAGGTATCAAATATATCTGATAACCACGTTACAAAGCCGTCGGTGCGCGAAGCCGACTTGCACTCGACCTCGGTTTTAGAAATAGGAATATAAATCGTGCGAACTAGCGTAAAAGAAGATTCGAAATAACATATAATCAATCACATGTATCTGTATGCATTAGGTTATTCGTTACTATTATAATTTGTTTATTACCGAATTTCACCTCATCGCTAGAATTGACATGATTTTAGATGCTATTTTTGCTCCTGAACTTCGAATTTTTAATGTTTTCGATTTCATTTTCTTTTTAACCGACTTCACAATTAAAAAGGAGGAGGTTCTTAATTCGACTGTATTTTTTTTATATTTGTTACCTCAGAACTTTCGACTGGGTGGACTGATTTTAATAATTCGTTTTATATTTGAAAGCTGGTACTTCTCTTGTGGTCTCATTTCAATTTAGTTCAGTTCTGATAATGTCATCTATGAGAAAATAACATAAATATTAAATTTGCATTAAGTATGTGCACGAAAAATGGACGAATAACTCAATATCACGCCAACCGATTTCGATGATTCTTTTTTTATTAGAAAGGATGTACTTCAAGGGTAATTTGATGAGAGTTTGGTTACGTTCTGTTTATGGGATCTATGATAAAGTAACGAAACTCTTCAATTCTTAGGAGCAAATTAACAATACTCTGCCGAATCTTTTATAGGCTATCCGGATATTTGAGTCACCTACCGTGAGGTCGTTATGGTCAAGTGTCGTAGTCGAATATGGTGGTCAATGGAACTCCTTAACGGTTTACGGTAAGGATGAGATCTATGCGCAGCACGTTTAGTAGGTTTACCCACATTCAGATAAATTAGTTATTGTACTTCAGATTCACTACAAATTAAAAATAAACCAAAATTTTAACAAAAAAAAACAAACTCCAAAAAAAAAACTATTCCAAAACAAATTAATATACACTAAAAAGTAAAAAAATAATGGCGTATTCTTCTACAACTTTATTAATCAACTTACGTTTTCTACTCATCAATATGTAGGTACGATACGATACGATACAATATGTAGGTAGATACGATAATATAATGTAGTTACAATTATTTTTGGAGTTGGTGTTTATTGCTACGTATATTGTAGTGCTTCCTTGGCTGAAACCGATTCCAAAAACAACAATAATTATAACTAATATAGTTACAATTATTGTTATTTATTTATTTTTATATTATATTATTTATTGTTATTATCACGATAACATAATGATATTATCGTAATAAATTGATTGACTTTTAAGTAGTCTAATATTTTTCATTTCATTTTACTTAGAAGAATTCAAAAGAAATTTTTGATTATTGTTTATTATTTATAGGTATGTGTTAAGTTAAATTTGAAGTGGGTAGGTACCTACCTACCTTCTTGCGTGGCAAACACATAGATCGTACCTACATATTAATGAGTAAAAAAATAAAGTGATTATTAAATTGTAGAAAAATACGCATTTACTTTTTTACTTTTCAGTGCATATCAATTTGTTTTGGAATAGTTTTTTTTGAAGTCGGTTTTTTTTTGTTAATTTTTTTAAAATTATTTTAATATTCTATCTTTCAATACAACATTTAATATTTGAAACTAGATGCATACGTTTGGGCCACCGGTTTCTATCTTCGGGGCAACTTGGTCAGCACTTTCAGAGAAGATAAAAACCAGTAAGCAGTTACACAAACATCAAACAACGCTTGTAAATGCTAAAGCGTGTTTTATTGTCGTCAATCCTGCCACAAGTGACTGCCTTCAAATGGTTAGGTTACTTAAATTACGATCAAACATAATATTCGAACCATATAAAAGCTTATGTAACTGAGGCACTGAAGCAATTCTCATATCGTTTTGGATTTCCGTTTTATTCCGAAAAAAGATATTAAATATTTTTCGTCCTTAGCTATCAATAAAGGCTACAAAAACGTTTTCACGGCTGAATCAGTGAACCAGTACCTACGGAATAATATCGCAAAGATATTGAGCCCGAAATAGAAACTCGGAGCTCGGAAAAAGAAATAGCGCACGTCGCCGTGTCGCGTCTTGAAACAGCATGGAGATGAGGAAGGGCCGCGCCGCGGTAGCAGCGGACGACCCGGCAGACGCGTGCAGTGACGGCACTTTGATGCTCTAATGTCAAAGACCGCCGCCGAACGGGAGCGGGCGAGGGCGCGGCCGAGCTTTTTGTGGCATTCAAATGGACGTCCAGACGCGGGCGTCGATGCCTTGTGCCGGGTGAAAAAAATCTGGAAAACTATTGCATCCGTAAGCCACGTCCACTTCACGCTACCTATGAGCATGAGCTCAGAGTCAAAAATTTCAATTTAATGTGATATTAAGTGACTTTATAGGATTCGACTAATTTTTTTTTATGAATGGTAGCTGATTACATTTTGAAATCGATCTATTTCGTATTCTTAAATTTATTTTAAACAGTCTGTGTTAGAAAAAATATTTTCTTAGAATAGGTGCTCAAAACCGACCCTTCGACTTCAATTTGCAAAATCGAAAGCGAATGAAAATTTTTCTGACATTTTTTAAGCACGCCTTATAAGCTAATTGGTGAGAACGAGATTTTTAGTTTTGTCCAACGATATGTTTTGATATTAAATATTTTTATGGAATTTGTCGTATAAAACGTACATTTTTGAAATGATAAAGCTTATTTATTTTTGAAATCGATTAATTGATCAATTTATAAGGTATGCAAAAGCAAACAAAAAAAGTGTTTTGAAATTTATTTTTGAGATCACTCAAAGTCTAGTTAAAGTATCAAAGTCAAATTCTTGGAATTGCTGAATTGAATAAAACCCGTTCGAATGTCGTAAAATATTTGAATAACATTATGATGTTACATGAACTGAGAAATGGAAAGTCGACCTCTTACATAACTCCGATAGCCATTTCTCGTGACGTTTTATCGAAATCAATTAAAATACGTTATTGTCAATAAACATATATCCAACCAAAAAGCTCCGAACGTTTTCATTGCTTTGACATTAGGATGTGACGAGTTCATTAACTCCATAGATTATACAATGGGTTGGACATAGATGGGTGAATTGTTAACAAAATGAATATTTATAAGCCGAAATGACTAATATTTAAAAAAAATGGTTAAGAAAAACCTGAAAATAAATTGTACAATTTCTACAGAATGTGCAACAACACAACCCCGTCCTGGCGGCGCGGGCGTTAGCAAACAGCTTTAACACTTTAATTGTTAATATCTAAATTAAAATACGGAGTAGGCAAACGCACTCGAGTTAAGTCGAGATAAATATACAATGTTAATGATTCGGGCGGTCGTGGATCGGCAGTTAAGAACACTGCCCCTGAACCAAATGGTGCTGCATCCGGGCAACGAGCAAATTAACTTAAAGGTTTTAACTTAGTCAAATCGAACCGCTCGCTCTGTGTCGCAAAGACCACGTTAAGCCTTCGGTCGCGGACGCAGTCAACGTGGTGACGACGACGGTCGTTGGCGACCTCCGAACCGCGTTGGACCAGCGTATATTAAGACTCGAGCCCTTCCATGTGTAATGAAAAGATCGTGGGCAATTAGAACCTCATAGATCAAATTAATAATTCTAAATGCATCCAAATACTTGTATTATTTCCCTGCCTCAGGACGGATCGAAAATACCGCTGTTTTTTGCATTCCGGCGTCTATGGTTCGTACGAAAGCGTTTTTCTCTGGTAAATCCAAACTTATTCATGTGCTCGGCCCGAGGCGTCGTGACTGAAAACTAAAGTTTAAGCACAAAGGTACTCCCTTAAATCGAAAAAGTGAGTCAGTCAGGAATGTGGGAATGCAAAGAATGTCCGCCATTTGTTATTGCACGGTGTGTATAACGGGTTTCTATCAGAAATGTGATTTTCTGGGTTTCAGTATTTTCATAAACACTACATTTTTTAGATTAGACGCGAGAAAGTTTACAGGTAATTTACATCGGAATTGTAAAACATTCAAATCCAAAAACAAGTGAATGCTATTTTGTATCCAATTTAGAAAAAAAATTAAAGTTCTTGGGCAACTAACCCATAAGAGATTAAATAGTATTTCGTAACACGATATGTCAAATCATATAGAACAATACATGTATATACTTATATTATATTTGTATATAATAGTTGTATTACACACGATAGCATATACAATAAAAATATATGTAAAGAAATGGATAAGAGAACTTACGGTTTTCTTAATATGTACTTATTATATTAATTAAAATAATGATAATCATAATGTCTTTTATCGTCTATATTTAAACTTCTTTTAACAAGATCATAATTTTCAGGTAATTTAGTAGGAATTATCTTTGCTTTCAACAAACATACTTTAAGTGTTTGTAGGAAGAAAGACCAATGAGTTCTGCAATTTCGTCGCCGAACACTCGTAGGCGAATTTGCGTAATTGCAATTAATTCTTCTTTTAGAAGGGTATATCTTATCCGAATCATTAAAATCTTCATCGTGTTATTCTAATCACAATAAGACAGTGAAAATTTTTATGATTTGACTGGACTTAAAGTCAGAAAGTAGAAGAGTCCAACATGGCAGCTCGCCCCGTTATCCGGCCCGCAGCTCAGTCCGTGCGAAGAGCGAGCATCACGAGTCAGTTGAACACAAGCGATGATTGAGCTATAATTTCTGTATTTTGACTACATTAGAAATTTAGGGATTCAAATCAGTGATATGTTTCTAAATCAGTAATCGTCATAAAATGGTTACTGGTGTTGGCAGCACTCGACCGAAGACACCTTCACATTTATATAAACAAACTAAGAGGTATTAAAAAGTATTAAACGTTTATATAAGAAAATTAAAGAAATTATAATAAATTTACAACGTAATAGTACATGCAAAAAATAATGATAAGTTTCAAAATAAATAAATTTCGAAGTATCGAGAATTCGTCAAATACGACCAAGTAAGCGTATTTTAAAGCGAAATTTGGTGATGGGTTTACAAAGTGTCGCCACCTGAAATAACTTCCCACTACCACGAAATTCCATACGAACGACGTCCACACGTCAGGGTGACGGCACAAGGCATGATGTCAAAATATTTGACTTATTAGGACGGATGTTCAGGTGAGGGGTTCTTTCTCTGTATAATTTGTAACTTTTCCCTGAATAGACTATAATACGATAAATAAAAGTTCCGACGAAATTGTTCATAAAGTTACGGAACTTCGAAAAACTAAGTACTTTAATGTCTTTAACTCCTTCACAAATAAAACCCTCTTAATGATAGATCTTAGAATTGACTAGAGAGTACTTTTAATCAGGTTACGTGGCCTTGAGCTCTCTCAGCTTACACAGTCAACGTCGTTTATGGAAATACTCTGTTTTCATTTAATTTTATTTTAAAACAGGTAACAAAATTGGACCACCATCGCGGTCCTGTAACCGGAGTGAAAGTCATCCAAGACGGTGAAATACTGGTTACTTGTTCGCAAGATGGCACCGTTTGCACGTGGAACGTCACGAACTTCACGCTGCTCAGCACGGTGACTGCCGGCGCTCCGATACACGCCATGGACGTGACCGACGACAACGTGTTCTTGATCACCCTGCAGGGCGACAACGAACTGCATTTGAGGACTTTTATAACGGGCACGCATTTGCATCTGTTGAAAAGGCACAAAGCTAAAGTAAGTAGTATTACTGTTAATGTTAAGTGTTTAAACTTTCTTGGATCGTGGCTTAGAAGCTGTTAAGTGTTTCATATTTTATGATTTGGCAATGTTTTATAATTCACAGTAACCAGAACTGATGTCATTATCATGATCATTAATAACATAACTGGATATAACAGAAAATTATAAAAGTTTTCAGCATAAAAATATGTTCATATTAAAATTATCCTCTCTAAATAGATAGTGAGTAATTGCATTTAGTAGCAAAAGGTCTTTGTTAAAAAGAAAATGTATCTACAAATGAAAAAATTTACAAAATTCAATGTGTCTGAATACAGTTACAAAAGAAATGTATTGTCGTTTATGGTGATAAAATATGTAGTAAAGTAGTACCAAAATATCGCACTATATTACCTTAATTAGTCACTAAAAATCTCTTTAGAATGTACCTAGACTTTTATACACATTTTGGAGTCTAATTTATTGCCTAATAAATATTTAATTCTAAAAGTACCATAACATATATCGGATACAATAAACAAATTTATTAAGTTATAAAATCATGAATTTTTTATGTAACAAGCTTTCTTGACTTCGTACAAAAATAACCATTCTATTAAAAAAATACCCTTTATTCTGAATAATAGTTAACGTTGGTGAGTCCATGTCGAAACTCACGGGCATGACAAGTCAAAAGATAAATTTAAAAAATGAATTATTATTTCAAACATTCTCGTTTTTTAAGTACACAAACACAATTGTTATTTTTAAGAAAATTATTGATTAAAGACATCCTTTTAATTTTTATACATCCCTTAACATGATAAATATTTCACTGGTAATGGTTACCCACAAATTGACTAGTGGCAATTTGTACATATATTCATTCAAACACAAAACTTATGATTACGCCAGTTATTTTAAGCAGAATACGTAAGTAAAAAGATATTTCAAAGTTATTTGACAAATTGGTACAAAAACAAAGTAGTATTTTGATAGGGACAGAGATTATCACAGTAATGCGAGCTATTTTGATAGAGGTAAAGCTCATAAGTTTACCGCGAGACAAATATAGGCCTAAAACGATCCCATCCTTAAACGTCTCGCGGCGTGCGCTTGTAGCAACTCGGTTCAAAAGGAACGAATAATCGTGTGGCAGTGGTCTGTCGCTGTCGTGCAATTACTTATGAGAATGTTTTTCTTATTTTTATCTTTAATTCTTTGCGAACGTCAGAATCGTGTGCAGTGCAATCGCACACTCCGCCCCCGCCGCGCGCCCGCGCCGAGAGCCGGGCTTGTTGGTGTCGTTAACGTCGACTTACACGCGGTAACAATTTCCGAGGCAAGCGAGCCGGAGACGGAAACTGTCGGAGGCGCCGGCGCCGGAGCGCGGCGGCGACACGACTGTTACCTGTACTTTTATTTGTCCAATAGAACGGTCGAAATACTTTTCTTTTAGTTCTTTTTAGGATTCCGAATCAAAACGGCAGAAACAGAAACATTATAGTTTTGTCATATTCGTCCGTATGTCACAGGCTTTTTACTCAAAAACTACAAGATGTATAACAATGAAATTTGGAGTATAGATGTCTTATATAAGCGGCTACTTGGGCTACTTGGTGAGGTCGTAAAAAATAAAAATAAATATTTTTGGGGCACTCTAGACATGTAACAGAAGGTAAAAAAAATTTCAGCAAACATCGACGTGTGGCACATATTTCGACCGTTCTTTTAAAAATGATATAAGATTTTAAAAAATATTTTATTTATTAAATGAATATTTATAGAAATAATCGCTCCGAAAGTAGAAAAATTGTATCCCCCCTCCCCCCTTTATTTATAAATCATATGTTCAAAAATAAAAAATAATGATGGTTAACAAATACATTCAATTATTTAAATATTTAAATTATTTTGAACATAATCGGATACATTGTTTTTGAATCATTGCTGATAAACTGCGCTTCTCAACAAAAGGATGTAAGTGCCATGAAGACATGCTCTTTTGCTAGTGCGCTTTAATTTACACTATTGTTAAAAGTAATAATCGACATACCTATGCATTTTTCTAGTTATAGGCGACTAAAGTGCTAACACATACTTATTGTGGCGGGAAACTTGGTCAATACGTAACACCGTAGTCGTTTCATGTGTAGTACATTTCTTAGTACTCACGGCTTCAAAACCCTTTAGTGAGCGCGGTCCGACATGCTCTTTGCAAGGTTTTAGAGATTTTGCAGTTAAAACGGCGCCGACGTTATCAGTGATAAAAACACGCAGTCACGTGTAATAAACGGCTTCGTAATTTATTGTAACTACAGTGCTAAAACGTATTTCGAATAAGAAGCGCTATAGTGGCTTTTCACTTCGACAACAAAAACAAGGAAGACTAAATTTTTATAATAATAGAAACGTAATCGCTAGTCTTTATGTATACCTATAACGCCATATGAATTCGTGTATTTACAGAAGTAAATTACTGTTATTTGACGCGTAGCTCGCTCGGGTGTGAGCTAGCGCTCGGTACTATTGCCGTAAAAGGTACGACGGCTCCGTGTCGCTCGACGACGGCCGGCAGCGAGTCGGTCGTACGGGCCCCGGTGCTGAAGCACACGCGGACGGAGGTACAAGCGGCAACACGAGGCCTTTCTATATATTCATATTTATCTATGACGAGGACGATCGCTCCTGAGCGCCGGGCGGCGCGCGAGAATTCGCTACGTGCTCGTTAGCGTTATCGGCGCGATTTCGTGGCGGGCCGCGCCCGACCCGGCCCGCGCCGGCGCGTGTTCGGCCGTGGCGTCGGGTCCGTGAGCACGCGCCGTCGCCCGTCGGTTCGAACAGCCAGTCGTCGGACGGCCGGCTATTTAATTAAACGCCGGCATTGAAATAAATGCGCAGTCGTTTAGTAGAATGACATTGACGTTTACGGCGTTTATTGTTTCGCTTAACAGGTATTCCACCTGTTAGACATGGCTGATCCAACGCCGCCGCAAATATATATTTACATACGCATTAGGCATACGTTCCAATATTAATAAACTGATAGTTTTATTTGTGAAAACTTCTAACTAGCCATTAATTAAGTTCTCTATATAAATAAAAACCAAAAACTGTTGGTTGATAAGCGCATCACTTGAGAACGGCCGGACTGATTTGACCAATTCATGTTTATGAATGTCTAAAATAGTCCAGACGAGGTTACTAGGAATAGAAAAGTTAGTAAAGTTACCGGAAAATATTAAAATTCGAAAAAAATTCAAAGTACTTTTTTCTAATGAATATTTGTATGAACTCTCGACAGTGACCCACGATTTTAATAATGGATTTTTTTATTCAGAGTAAAAAGCGAGAATGATATCCATCGATACAAATATGTAAGAATTCAAATAAATAAAAATTAATATTAATATGAATGTCCCCTATGCACGCTTAAGACATTGAGCGAACAAAACGATTACAGTGAAATTTTGGTGTGTTCTACGCAGGTTTAAAAAAAAACGAACTAGCATTTGTCCCCGGTTTCATCCACATATTTATACTCTTAAACCGAACTACTGAATCAATTCTAAAATTTTTTTTAATAATAGCTACACTGTATTTGAGTGAATTAGCCTGCTAACATTTATCCTTGGCTCCATCCATGAATTTATATTACTATGATTATTTTAAATAATTCTTTAACTCAAAGAAAGCTACAGCATTCCCGAGTAATATAACATATATTTTATATGTTGAAATTGGTACTGTGACTGGCAACGGAATCGTCATTGAAAGCGGAACGGAGAGCAGAAGCAAGTACGGGGTCGGGGCCGCAATCGAAAGCCGGACCGAGGACGAGGACTTTTTGGAAAAATTATTGCTGCCAAGAACTCAAAAAAAAACAATGATAACACCTTAGCCTCGGAGGTAGAAACTAATCGTTGGGCAAGAAGAAAAGTTCCTTTTGCAGCAATAACTTCAGATTTATTAACTGATTTTCCTGAATTAACGGAACAAGAACTCGAAATTCTTTTTACTGGATCATATCAAATGTCTCAAGCGGTGTCGTACTTAGCTGAAATGATGGACGAAAACGGAATGTTGAAGCTTCATTATTTACTGATCACTCCTAATATTATAAAATTTGAAGTCAGATCTCGACACATTAATTCAAAAACATATCGTTGTTTTATTGAATATCAGCCAGACAAGAATGATATCTCTGGAATAACTCGATATTGTTGTGACTGTGCAAATGGTAGACGTGCTGTTGGATGTTGCTCACACCTTGTTGCTATTATTTATCTCACGCTCGCTATTTAGCTAAAATTGTAAAACCTGCTGAGATACTTAGTCGTCTGTTTATCGATGAGAGAGTAAGTGTCGTAGTAAATGAAGACAGTGATGAAGACTAATCGAGTTATCGTTTTGATCATAATTTTTAATTTTGTTGTATCCTATTTTCAAACTATTCTCAGTTGTCTGGAAAAATATAAAATTTACCTCCAAGTGTGTTTTCAATTATTAATAGTCTTTTTACATACCTTATGTTCCTGATTTATTATGTTTATGTTTTGAAAAGAGATAGATTTGGTAAGAAAAATTTTTTTTACGTATTTTTTCAAGCAAAAAAAAATAAAAGTGTGTTAAAACGCAGAATTTCAGGAAAAAAGTGAGTTTTAATTTTTTAACAGTGTTCCACCACTTCGAAAAATAGGAAAAAATTCCTGAGTCTAGAGGGGTATAGAAAACATGTTCTGACAAATTTTGGTGATTGACATATTTCAAAAACCCTGAAAAAAAAAGATTTTAATTTTCTTTCCTTCGTTAAAAATCGACTTTTCGTTGAAAAACCATGATCATACGATTTTTTTATGTTTTAGACTCCTAAGAATAAGAAAAAAAATCACGATTGATTAACTCCGAATTTCAGTATGAAAATAAAATTAAAATCGAAAAAACAGGTTTTTTTGAAAATCTCGAACGCTCTTCGAGATAAAGAGCTAAAATTTGGTGTGAATTATTTTTATTCGATACCAAATCGATCCCCTAAGTGTGGGTCAAAAAAGCCATGGGGGCAGAATTCCTATATTTATCCGGCTATACCCTTTGCTTAAGTAATAAATTATGTGGTGTATATTTAAGAATAATGAAATACTAATTTTATCATCCTTACAAAAAGCAAAGTTTTGAAAATATATAAAATATTGTACCTTTAGAGCGTTGAGTTTAGTGCTAATTTTGTGTTTAATAATAAATGCACAAACGTACAAGAAATGAATATGATTAAAACTTGGGGGTACATAATTTGGTCATGAGTAGTTTGATATGTTACATGACGCATTTGACAAAAGCTTTTTTTCAATTTTCTAACATGCTCTCAAAACGAACCTTGAAAATAGAATTTAGTTTATCTTCGCTGCCTATCCGAGATCAGGTAACTTAATTCTGCACACATATTTTTGTGCTTAACAGATTCAGATAAAATCGTTTGTAACACATGGAAAGATAGACAGACATGCAGACACAATAACGATCCTCTAGATGTTCTATTTTTCATCGAGTGCACGGAACCCTAAAAATAATCTCGGCAGTCGTATATGGAACGAATCGAGCGGACGAAACGAAGACGTTTACAGTTCTGTAAAAAAAGACAACATGTATCTTTAGTTTAAATATTTATACACAGAAATGTGACCTGCAATTCATGACTGCACAAAAAGTTATGCAAAGATACACACCGGTCGAACAAACGACTACCGGCTACGGAACTTCCACAAGTCGAGAGTACGGCGACCGACACTGAACTGTAAGCTCTGAGATGAATAAGAAGCGGCGCGAGGAGCTGACGAGCGGCCGGCGGCGACCTGCGCATGCGCGACGTGGTGGTACACACCTGTAATGCGAAGATATATCTTATATCGGACATGGCGCACGAGACGGAATCACGGAGGAATCTAAACACCGCTGAACGTAAACTCAAGACTTGGATCTGTTTAGGTTCGGAAGTAGCCGTAACGGCGGCGAGATATATTCGTAGCGCGAATCGGACACCGCTCAATACAATTTACACGAGCGAATCGGACCGAATCGGCCGCTAAATCCACCGAGGAGGGGCCTGGTTCTTTTAATGCCCGGAATCCGCGCCTCGCGAAACGGAACAGAGCCGGTAAACAGCAGCGCGCGATATTTGCCGAAAAGAACGCTGCGCCGATCTGAAAATAAATCGCCGCCGCCGCCCGCCGCCCGGCCGCGCTCGGGCGCGCCGGCGGCGGGCGGCGGGTCCCCGCTTCCGTCGCGACGGATGTAGTGTTAACTGCGGGTGTTTTATCTCCGATCGGTCCGCGTCTCGGCTTTATGGCCGTCGATTTTTCCGTAGAGCCGCCTCCGGAGCGGGCGGCGGGCGGCGGGCGGCGGGCGGCGCGACGTGACGAGCGCACTAAACTTTCCCGAGTCGAGCGGAACTTTCTCGTTTGTGTGTAGCGGGACGCACTCGTTACCGGGCGCTCGGCTCGTGCGGCGCCTACCGCTCCTCGTTAGCGGATGTCGTGACGGGCTGCATCGGCTCACGAGACAGTAGATGACGGCGGCCCCGACGTATCCGATAATGAATCCGTCACCGACATCGTGAGTCCTGCGCGTCGTGTGCTCTCGCTTGAGATGAAACGTGTTTGTTCATACATTCCAAATAAATAATTGTGAAATGCAAGCTAGTCTATAAAATATTAATTGTTTAAACTTACGACGTCACGAATTGCCGCTCTGTCCCTCCCCGCGTACGTCTCGAAGTTTCGATCGAGATCGATACCTTTACGGTTACCTCCGCGACGTTTATTTATTCAACGCGTACGCTTTAACGGTGTTTCCGTATAATCGTTCGAACACCGATCTACTTCAAACTTCCAATTTTGTACATTACGCAGATTGTTTACCGCTTTAGTGAACGGCCTAAAGGAGATTGTCAAGTCTCCTTACCCTCTATGGCTCCAAGGGCATAATTGAAATGTAAAGTAAAATTTCATTAAACGTACAATAAAGCTTTTTTTTATTTTGAATATTTCCTAAAAATTATTTCCTCAAGACGTTACGTTTTAAAATTATATTTCGATACTGTACTACATCCAAAATATAATGCATTCATTTAGAATACATTTCACGTAATATTTATGACATTCACGAGAATGCAATACATAGAATTTATGATAGCGCACGAATCCATTCCTACCGATTTGATATTTTGGAGAAATTCTGTGTAATGTTAAAGCTCGCTTTTAAAACTACGTAATAACAGCTCCAATAAAAGCAACGCCGTAAATACGCCCAACGAACACAAACACGCCTTAAACGATGACTCCGACTGAGAAAAACGAATTGTTCATCGCTGTCGCTGTACGCGAACAAAGTTGAATCGATATTGAACTAAATTGAAAAGAGTAGGTAGGCGGTTTGAACTTTATTCAGTCATTGTTTTGAGAGCAACGTATTGTAGTCTAAATGATAATGGATTAACATTGCACGTACACATTTATTAGCGTAGAGAGTGATTCCTAGAAAGTGACGAATTTGATAGTACTCAGAAAGTAATTAACGGCACTGGGTAATTTCGTAACGATATCGCTAAAAGTGAGTGGCGGCAGCCGCGTGTCACCGGGAACAGCCAGAGCGATCGTCTATAGTACGATGCAATGTACGTTTTTCCATATTAAAACTTATTTAGGGCCGTCTGTGACGTTTGTGTTTTACAACCAAGTGTAGAACATTATTATTATATATTAAATATTCATTAACAAAGCCAATTACAAATTCACCAGATTGCATTGCGTATTGAATGTAAGACTATGATTGAATATGAGAAAAATAATAAAATAAATAAAACTCGACTATTCCAAAATTAGCTATTCTACGATTCTATATTTATTTTACAATTATATTCAGTAACTATACAGGCTCTGCTCAATGGTCAGCATTTTGAGATATGGGAAAACGTTTGCGTACAATATTAAGAACTTGCCGCGACTGAAAAAAAAATCTAAGTTCTTGAGTCTTTTTGTTTGCGTGTGCACAAGCTTATGAACAACTTAATGTTTAACGTAATTTGTTTGCGCCGCGCCAGCGCTCGAGGAGCGCGTGTGCTTCGCTTGGACTCTGCTCGCCCTAACCCTATCCACGCTGTTAATTTGGGACAGCCTGCTGTTGAGTTCATCACATCAACTACAGCTTCATGTCGGCAAAACGTTTCGTATGCAATTTATTGATTCACACTTGGAGACAAAGTAAAGAAACTCTTTTTCCTAACAAAAATAACAAAATCCCTATTGTAATTATCTGCAACTATTTCGATGTAGGTAAAATGTTTCTGCGTGGGTCACGACTCGTCGCGGGCGGCGGTGGGATGCGCAGACCAGCGTATTTACTTGTACAGTCTGCACACCGCGCAACTCCTGCGCACGTTGGCCGCTGCGCACGATCTGGCAGCGCTGGCCGTTGCAGACAAGGATCACTTCTTATTGGCTGCGGGTAATAAAATCTCACTTTAATTAAACGTCTTTCTGCAGTGACTTACCGACACAAATACACCATTAGGTTTTCTTCTTTAAGTTCATCATCATCAGACATCGACGTTTCCATTAAAAAGGTTTATTGTATTTTTTGAATTATTCATTTAACTTACGTAACGTAGAATTTCGAATTAAGCTAAGAAAAAACGCTATTACAATAGGCAAGTGAACTATAAATTAAATACACACGATGCTAATCAACTAGCTGACTTTGTATTTACTATTATAATGCTGCATTATATTACTTGGGATGCAATAACAGTTCAAAATGAAAAGTTCAGTAGTATGACATTTGCAGCATTAACTTAGAACGAGGCAATGCTGCAAGTTTTACGGGTACCCTCCCAAATAAGGCTCGTTCTCAGATTTTTTGACGCGATCTGCAAAACTATATATTCGCTATAAGCATTTGTTTTCTTTTCTACATTTATTCTCTGTTATTACTGAGCTTTAAATAAGTGAAATTTATAAAGAAAAATATACAAAACTACGACGACACGCACTTTTGACGTGTCGATACACTCTTGCACAACGGCACACGCTTAGCATGCCCAAACATCAGTGCATTTAATGAACGGTCCTCGCACGCCGCTGCGGCGGGCGCAGGCGGCAACCGCGTCACCATCTACTCCTTCCACACGGAGGACCACCTCACCAA
This sequence comes from Eumeta japonica, assembly GCA_005406025.1. Taxonomy (NCBI): domain Eukaryota; kingdom Metazoa; phylum Arthropoda; class Insecta; order Lepidoptera; family Psychidae; genus Eumeta; species Eumeta japonica. The sequence goes on from BGZK01000771.1 coordinate 206,441, forward strand.
CTTCCGGCCGACCAAGCAGCTCAAGAGGCGGCAGACCAAATCTACCACCAACGTCACGCTTTTGCAGGTGCGTTCTAGATCGTTTAATGTGTATTTTTAAGCATTAAAATTGTTGAATACTTAAAAAATTTCAAATCCTTTCGTCACGTTTATGTGTGAACGAACGATTGTTCTGAAGTAGTAGTAGTTAATAAAAACTGAGTGGCCATCACACAAGTAAATGCAGAGACGAACACACGGGCATATATCAATATCTCACTATAAGTGTTTTGTTTGAATCAAATTAATTAATTTAATAATAATTTAAATAAACTCTACATTTAAATAACAAGTAATAAATTATCTATTTATAAGGTAATGCACTTCGAAACCATAACGACCATTAAATAACATCAATATATTTAAACATTTCACTATTTATTTCGTTACAAATTACTAAACGTAGAAACTTCAAGCTCAACATAAACATAAAATTATTAATTGTAATTTTTTTCAATCTATGTAAGTAGATTAAAATGAATGCTAAATGTTGCCAAGCGTAAAACTCTAGAACAGCTGAAGCCCTTCAACTCGTTTTAGGGTTTGTAAATCCTTATAGTTTGGTCATGTCCGTCCGTAACTCACAGGGATTAAATCAAAAACTACAAGAGCTATATTGATGAAATTTACGAGTATAGGTGCCTTGTGTGAGCCTCTACTTAATTTGGTGATTCAATAACAAAAATACATATATTTCTGGGTAGGGGGCACTCCATATATGTAATAGAAGATGAAAAAATTTTTTAGCAAATATCAACAAGTAACACATATTTGGACAGTTCTTTTAAAAATACTTTAAGGTTTTTAAGCACTTTTTTAACTAATTGAATAATTTCAGAACTGTTCCCTTCGAAAATTGCAGAAATTGTGCCCCTTCCCTGTATTTTTTTAAACCATTTTTCAAAATAATATGAAAAAAATAATGAAGATAACGCTTAATAAATACTTTCAACGAAAATTATTTTAAACATGATCGGATATACTGTTTTTGAGTTACTGCTGAAAAACTGCGCTTTCCAACCAAAGGACGTAAGTGCCATAAAGATACGCTCTTTTGCTGGTACACTTTAGTGTACACTGTTTTAATAGTAATAGTCGACACATGTACTTGTTTTTCTAGTTATAAGCGACTAAAGTACTTATAACTATTCTGTGCAGGAAATATGAAAAATGTGTAACAACGTAGTTTTTTCACTTGTAGTGCATTTCTTTATAATATGGCTTCGGAATCCTATAATGAGCATGGTCCGACATTCTTTGGCCAGTTTTTTTTCTCTTCTCAAATATTTGGTGAAATCCGAGAAAGGTTTTTAAATAAAGAAGAAGTAGAAAAGTTTAGCAGAACATTGAAAATTTGGGAAAACTGAAAGATATAATAATGTATATATGTATGTATATTTATTGTTCGTTATAGTCATGGAAAATTATCTGGAAAAAAAATTGGGACAATCACAAAAAATTGATTACCCACGGCTTTATCCAAATCGGAACTTTGATTAATAACACACCGAACACGGGATGGAGAGTAGAATGGAGAACGAGACCGGAAACAAAATCGGAAGCGATCTTTGATCCAATAATCCGACCAAATCTTTGATTCGATTACGGTGGAACTTTTCTGATATGTGTGTAGTATGCACGCCCGGGAAGGTTTCTGAAAAGACACGGCATTCGCCTTGGGTTTCATCCACGTATTTGTACTACTAAATCAAACCGCTTAACAAATGTTAAGAATTCTTTCGTTAATAGGTAGCTATACTATTCCTAAGCAAATAAGACTGTCATAGAGTATAGACCTTTGCAAAAATTACCTTATGAAATGGCTTACAATCAATTATTACATTTAAAAGACTGCTACTACACCAGAAGATAACTCGCAGTCCCGTGCCGTCACTTCTGAGCGGTACAGGTGAGTACATCGCAAGATTAGATTTTCCAGGTGCAAATGAAGAATTACGACTAATTATTTTTGTACGGTTTCCTTCTAGTTGACATATCATTAAACAAGATAACGAAAAACCTAGTGTCGAACAAAAGTACTGGTACCAGAAGTCAGCACAAATTTTTAAATCGCGGGTAATTGTAGAAGCGACTTGCTAACTTATTGCTGTGCGGCATTTGTGTAATTCCTTTTCTGTGCATGTAGGGATACCCTACCCATTAACGTCGTACATACTTCCAGTACAGGGGAAAAGGCGGGGGTCGCAATCCTTATCCTTCTTATGGAATAGGGGACGAAGATTCGAAACAACATAAAATTTAATGATCATGAAAGTACTTTACGAATAAATGACATTTTTCAGGATACCATACATTTTTTATGGAACAGATAGGTGTTTGGAAAAATTACTTCCCTCTGGAAAGTGACTTTCCGGTGACTGAACCTAGTCTATTAACACTTACTCCTGGTATTGTCCATGCATTTAATATTTTTAAGACGTTTTAGTATTTTTCTAAGTTATATTGAAAGCTACACTATCCCTGAGCAAAAAGTTTATTTTTTATTTTGATATTAGCATTTATGTTATGGTTTCGTTTAAATCGGAATCGTGACTGGTAGCGAAATCGGGATTGATCGCAGGACGGAAAGTAGAATCAAGGATGAGAACTAGAACAGAATCAAAAGCTGGACCGGGATCTAAATTGAAAGTGGAACCGAGATCGAAAATAAACATGGGTGGGGATCAGAGTCAAAAGTGAGACTGATTGACTGACAAAAGTTGAAGGAATCTATTCTATGTCCGTGCTGGCGGAGCTTCGGCCATGAAGTATACAGGCAAGCCACGCACAAATAAAGCAGAGAAACGTCTGCTGGGCCAGCTAGTTATTAATAATTTTGAATAAAAGGAGAGAGGCAAATTTAATAAGAAGCATATATAAAGATAAATCACATCATGTAAAATTTATAATAAAATTGTAAAAAGTCATACTAAAATATTTTTAATACATATTTTATATTGCTTTTAATAGGCCGAGCAGAGCGAGCTGATCCCCATCAGCTGTTTAGAAGTTTCTAGAGACGGGCAGCTAGCGGCGTCGGGCTGCGCTCGTGGTCTGGTGCGCGTTTGGCAGCTGTCCACCCACAAACTGCAAGCCACGTTGAGCGGCCACATGGGCCACGTGACTTGCGTTACTTTTTCGCCAAATAACTTGCTGGTTCTGAGCGGCTCCGAGGATCGGACGGTGGTGGTCTGGCAACTGACTGACAACTCACCATCGCTGACTTATAAAGTGAGAGCGGGTGTCATTAAAATATACTAATTTGTTACAATGGCAAACTGATAATATAACTAAAACGTGACAACTTAAAATTTACTTTTTTTCCATTATTTGATTCTAGTAAATTCCAACGTTATTTCTTATAAAAAACAAGTCGAAACATTAAATGTAACTCGAAACGAATTAATATTTCATTTCAATTTCATTTACTGGCAGGCAAGGTAAAGTAAAAGCGTATTATACGTTTTTGAAGGACTGGCTTCCCGAACAAAGGCAGCTAATAAAAGTTGAGTACAAAGCCATTTCCAATTAGTTCGTAAAGGTCTTACGAACCGCTTTGCGAGGGAAGCACCACAGTAATTTAACTTGTCTCACCGCAGTAACGAACTATATGGGTTCGAGTTTAACAAGTAAGCGATACGTCGCAGTCCCATTCAGATGGCGAACTCTGTGCAGGGCCACACGGCGGCGCTGCAATCGCTGCTGACGATGGCGGACGGGCGGCGCGCCATGTCCGGGGACCGCGCACGCGCCGTGCACGTGTGGTTGGCTGATTCGGGCATCGTGCTCCACGCGGCCACCGGGCCCGCCGCTAACATCGCCGTCACCTTGAACATGAAGTTTGCCGTTAGTTACGACGTCATCCGCTTGGCCGTCTTCTGTTATTTAAAATTTTTGTAATTGTACTTCTTTTGGCACGTTAGGAGAAGTAGATGAGAACGTACGTCAACTTATGACGGAAGTTGCGCGCGCCGATGCAACACATTATGAAATTAGTTTTTATAATTAATAAGGAGAGTTTCTTTTTCTTATTATACATTTACATGTTAGTCGATTGTGTACAGTCACAAATTCATTTAGAGGGCTCTGTGTGCGCGTATTCAATAAGGTTCCTGTAGATATATAAGATTTACCCCTATATAAATATAAGAGTGTTGTTAAACAATCACTCAGTAAAGAAGGGTATTATACAATTTCTGAATATTTAGAAGACAAATATCCATGGGCATAAGCGATTCGACTTCTTACCGGGCTGTTTTGTTCTTAATGGTTTTGAATTTGTTTTGGCTATGTATGTGCAAATTAGAAAAGAGCTACCCTAAAGTTTCTTGCTCGTTCTTCTTGAGGGAAAACTGCCTTCCGGACGAGCGGCAAAGTGTAAAGTCGCAAAAATTATGACGTATTTCAAGTGATATTATGTAACCTATAAAATAAAGATAATTTGGATTTGAATTGTGTTGAGATCTTTCAATATTTCCGTGAAATCTCCCATTCTTTTGTCATTTGCGTTGACTCGGATGGGTTTGTGTACCGATTCTCGTTCGTCAGGTGTTATCCGATGGAGAGAACTCGGTCCGTATCTGGTCGTTGTCGGGCGGCGAGAGCGCGGAGGACAAGCGCTCGGTCTCACACGCCGAGCGCGTCACCTGTGTCGCACTCACGGCCGACTCCCAGCACCTGGTCACCGGTTCCATGGATATGTCCCTCAAGGTTTGGCAGCTGGACGGCGGAAAGTTATCGCAGGTAATTGAGTTTCTGTGCGCGCCCAGACAACTTTAGGGAAGGGAATGTCGTGCGAGGGGAGTCACCCTTTTCGTCATCCCAAAAGTCCAGGCGATCGGTGCGTGATCGTCTAGTAGTACTATTTACTTGTTTTCACTCCAGCAAATTATTATATAAAAACTTTTATATCGTCCTCATGAAAACACTTTTATCACCGACGCTCTATGACACACGGCGAGCGACAGCCGCTTTCCCACGTTCGCTCCGACGCGCTCCCGCGTGTCAGTTTATATCCAACTTAATTTTATGAGATAAAATGGCTTAAACAGCCTCGATAAAAACTAAATATATTTCTAAATAAATCTTACCAGTGACATAAAAATAATTCCGAGACGGTGCATAGGTTCTATCTCTGACAAGCTCTAATTTAGAAAAGAAAAGATACACATAAATGCCGGTGTCAGTTTTAGGATACAAAAAACTATCTACTGATCGCGCACTTATTTTAATAATAATTGATCTACGTATGTCAATTATGAATTTTATACATCAAACGATAAATTTTAACACGTGATGATCATTATGGATGTCAAACGTAAAAAGTACCGTTCGAATGTGACACAGTAATGTCGTTACATTCACTTATTTTCTAGTTTATCTGATATTTTAAGTCAGAGCAGGTAAGAAAAAAACAGTAGATATTATTTTGAACAGCAGAAGAAAGACAAATATATTAATTAAAGGAATAAAATGATAGGAAGACCTATATAAATCGTTGAACGAGTTTTAGTTACCGTAGCTTATGTTTTTGAACGTATTTTATATAAAAATAATGAACGAGTAGCTTTTCAGAAGTTGGCTTTGAGCTCGATCAAATTGAATCAAGTTTCTGTTGCTGGTCCTTTGGAACTTAACAATATTATGCTTAAAGAAGAATCAGTGGAAAATTGGATTTTTTTGGTACATGATACATTCCTATAACGCTGAAGCCGAAACACACAATCTTGTAACGTTCCACCGTTTTGCATAAAAGGTAAAATTTTCTATATAACATCTAAATACAATTATCTGCGAAAATAAATTTATTTTTACTCTTGAGAAGAGTTAAAAAAATGAATATCCTTTATTTTCTATTTTTCAACGTAATTCAAAAAGAAACAAAATTGAAAGGTCTGTCTGCGATTTCGAAAAAAAAAAGATTTTTAAAATTTGATATTGTTATTTACATGTAAACAAACCCTAAAGAAGAATTTAAAAGAAAGCAATGTTTGTCTGTCTATTTGTTTATTTGTCCGGGCTAAACTCTGAAACGACTTGAGCGATCCGAGCGAAAACGGGACTTATACTGATAAATAAAAAAAATATACAGGGTATAATAAAGATTAGTTTTTATCCTGTATTTATTTATGGTTCTTACGAAACAAAATTGAGATACTTTTCTTTAAGAGTTTTTTATTTCTTACTTTCAATCAATTATTGTTAAGCGTTTCTCGCGGTAATCAACAGATGGTTCTGTATCAAAATTAAATTGGTCTAACAACACCGACGGTCCTACCTGACATCGACCCTGGATATCTCTGTCGTGCTTGAGTGCTTGAGTTATGTTTCCGGCGTCAGAACGGAGGAAAATGAGGAAAAATTCATAATCATTTCGATGTGTACATATTAATTGAATATAATTCATATTCACATACAAAAGACGTACGTTCTTGCTTACACAGAAATAAATTGCGTCATCAATACAAAATAATTATATTCATAGGTCCACAAGTTCTACTCTCATTTTTTTTTTATTTGACTAGATATTTATTACAACTTTCAATGATATCTTTAGATACTAAAGCCGAACGTTTATGAAGTTTCGCGATGGCTTTATGAAATATGTCAAGAAAATGGAGTAAGTTAGTCGATTGTTTCCAACGTAAAAACATGAAATGTGAAATGCCATTGTCTATGTACTTTTTTACCACTGCGTCTTTGTTTTGCAAACATTTATTTAATACCGCAAAATATCATATAAAATGACGATTCATGCATTACAATTTCATGGTTGGCTTCGTGGCGCTCTGCACTATACTTTAAAGCTAAGCCTCCGCATCCAAAGGAAGGAATCCTTATAGTTTTGCTTTGTCGACCTGTCTATTCGGTACATACATATTATGTTCAACCTTATAATTTTGGCATGTTTTCGACAATTCTGATTTAATTACAGACAGGCGTTTTAAATGCACCGTTATGCATTTACCCAGATTTAAAATCGGAGGAAAAATAGTTTTTTTTTTTCATTCTATTATTAGAGTTTCATTGAATGGATAACTAAAAATGCATTAAAATTTTTAAGTGAATTTTGTTCTGAAATTTATATTTTGCGGCTTGTTAACGTCCAAAGTCCAAATTTTGGCGTTCGTCTTATAACTTACTAACCATTAGTTTTAAAAATATGAAAAAAATCACAGTATTATTAATTTCAGTTCTGTAATAATATTATTGATTTATATATACATTGAAATAAGTTATAATGTATAAGTTTTTAGATATTTACGATGTTCATTTGTCAGTGCTAGGAATTTAATGCCACTAATGCCCAATGATACATACAGGCACGCGTTGGATTTTAATGCAATAGGTACATACTATTTAACATATATTTAATTTTGTACTCAATCCTATTTTAGTTTATCAATTTTTTAAAGAAAATGCTTATTTATTTGAAACTTAAAGCAATTTTAAATTTCGTTAGATAATACGGAACTCCATTTTTTTCAAAATGTAATAAATTCTAATTTCAACATGTGCAGCAATCCTATTTGACTGTGCTCGAAAACGGAAAGGATGTTTAGGGTGTCTAAATAATTAAATACTGCTAACGCGCACTCACGAGGTGTTTATTATAGTTAAGTAGGAAAGAACAGACGTAGGGGAAGTACCGGGCGCTATTCGCTTGTCTGAATTTGTCTGGTCTATAGTCATCTGATTTGACATGTCCTAAGTTAATATTTCTGTACTTATTGACTGAGGACGATTAATTTTAATTTACTGAATTCTTTAATAGAAAAAAATGAATAAATGTATTTTAAATACTTTGCTTGGATAATTATTTAATAAGTACATTAAACTCTTATTTCGTTTACAAATTTTTCATTTCCATAAACTTAATGGGTAGTTGCTCATGAATAACAATATAGATGTGGAATAGCGGGTGGGGGTAAGAGACGTGCGTCACTCGAACGCCCCCTTATCGGTTGTAATCAAAGACCTATTCTAAACCAAAATCTATCATTACGCTTTGTTTTCTAGAAACTAGAGAGAAAATGACTTTTTTCAAACGATTTTAGCCACGTGCAAATATGTACAGAGAAGTAAGCATCTGGTTTAATTTTGATGAAATTTGCCACGCGGAGCGTTTCCATCCTAAAGATGGGCATGTTTATTACAATTAGTTTATGTTACAGAAAAGATCTGAAAATCTAAAACTGTCTAAAAATAACAAATAGTAATCCAGATCTATGTAATAACCGAAATACAATAAGAAGCTTAGTCCACACAGGTCAAACCGGGGTCAACAACTAGTCCCTAATAAATGAATCATCTACACATATTTTACACCAGTCTTTCAATTCTGTAATTTATAATTTTGATTTGTAGTTTTACAAGAATAATACAAAAGGTCTACTTCGGCATCTCCCTGTCTTCGAAGAAGTAGCACGTTTGTATATCTTTGAAGTGAGCGTTCCTTTGTTTTATCCCTTTATTTGATCTCCTTCCCTGTAACCCGCCGCAGGTGTTGGTCGGACACTCGGGCATCGTGACGTGCGTGGCCGTGTCCATCACTAACAAGACGCAAGTGGTGTCCGGCTCGTGGGACTGCAACCTCATCGTGTGGGACATCAATACTGGCTCCGACATTCATCTGCTGTCTGGGCACCTGGGAAAGGTCACCTGCGTCAAAGTCACGGGCGACGGAACCATAGCCGTTTCTGGTAAGAAACTTAACAGTATTATGAACACGATGATGTTTTTGCCTTAATTTTCTGCCTGTGACGTTAGAAATTTAAAAATCTATGAACAGCTAACAAATACATTTCTGAACAAAATAGTTAACTTGCACGAACAATTTAACATTGATCTATATTACTTCTCTTTGTTTGAATGAAAATATCAACAATACATCATTCATTTGAAAAAAAGAATAGATGTAATGTTGTTATAAAACTTGCAAAGCATCTAGGCCGTACAATGTCACGCTGTGTTCGTGAACTGCACGCGTAAACGCCGAGTCACGTCAATGCAATAAATGGCTGCCGGCCACCTCCAATGGACGACGTGCGCAGGCGCACACTGGACTATCGTTTACAGGCTTTACTTAACATTAGACGGAGCTACGTCCGCCGTCTTTTTCGAATCCATGTAAGGAATTTTATTTTAGAAGAGTGACAATTTCTTGTACAAATATCCATCACCGTCAAATATAAAATATTTGGCACCAAACAGTTATAGCTCTTCGTCGAGTATAATAGCACATCACGTATAAACCAAGTAATTCTACATAATGTAGCGTAAAAAATTATTTGAGACATCCCAAAATTTCATTTTCTCATATGCTCTCTGAATTTAATGACTATTCGCAATCTAGTCAATAGTGTCGTGTCTTAATGAAATAGTTCGAAATGTTTTATAAACGGTGCATCTGTAAGAAAGGTTCTTCTCAGCCGATTAAAACTAACTGTCGAGAAATGACGAAATCGCTTTCCCAGTAATGTCTGAATATTGTTACAAATAGAATATAAATTGTTTTAACATTGTCTACAAAGTTTTGATGACAGTCGGGGTACTCATATCAGTAAGGCATTTTAAGTCATTTCTGAGACATGTCTAGTATTACCGTCGTAATGTGGGTTTCTTTGATGGACAGGTGCGGAAGACAAGACCCTAATAATCTGGGAGACCAAGCGCGGACTGGCGCTGACGTCCCTGGCGCTGCACGTGCCGCTCCTCGGCTTCCAAATCACCAGTGACAGCGCCCGCATCGTCGTGCATTTGCTAGACAGAGGTTAATACAATTAGGGACCATTTTACAGATGATTCTACTGATTCTCAAGACTGGTCAGCAGCTCTACATACAAACTTAAGAAAACTATATCGTAAGCCGCGACAATATTCAAATCCAGGATCTATCGAATCATAATCGGAATCGTATTATGTCCTGAATTACAAAATTCGGCTAAAACTAAATTTGAACTTGGGATACAAATGCTAGTGTTACTCAGTAACTAGTAAAATTGTTTGGGCACATATTCCCAAAATTGCAGCTTGTCTTTTAAATATTTAAAGAATATTTAAAAGAGAAGCTGCGGTACTTTAAAAAGTTAATGGTACTGCCGCTTTGTAGTCCTACTAACTGCCGGTTATGTTAGAGTCACTAATAGCTTAAATAGCCAAAATACATACAGCTGCGCCTAGAGGCCGAACTGTGAGCAAACTATTGCTATTTAATACACACCTATACTTCTATACGAGTGCTACTATATGTATCTGTGGCGTCTGTCTGTACATTATTTTTTTTTAATTCGTGTTGGTATTCATTTTATGACTAACTGTCTCCAATTCTACCATTTTAAAATTTATATTCTGTCTATCTGTATGTTCTTTTATATGCTACTATATAACTCTGTAGTGTCTATCTGTACATTCAATTTTTTTGAGAAAAAAAAGTAATTGATATTCATTTTAAAGTAATGTCAATATTGATTTTAAACTAAAGTAATGAAACTAAAATCAAAATCACGGAAAATAAAATAGGCGAGAAGAAAAAATGTATTTAAAACATGTTACTTGATTCCACAAAGGGAGAATACCATTATTTATAGTACGGAACCATCTGCACTCGAGTTTCACTCGCACACGGCCTGTCTTTCCTCATTGTACTCATTAGCCTAGACTCATGCTTTACGGTTTCGTTATCGTTGGTCCGTCCTCCCTGTCCAGGCTGCCTGCCCATCATCTGCCTGCACAACACGCCGGCCACCTACGTCAAGATACCCGCGTACGCCGCGCCTACGAAAGACGTCGACGGTACGATTATACTCTATCGTCGTTCCTATTCTTAAAATTTCGGTTGTAATTTTATTTATATATCCCAGCCGCAGTTGATGGAACTACTGTTACACACTAAATTAAATTAAAATAAATTAAAAAAAGTCATAATTTATATAGAAATTAAATAACTTGTAAATAACACCTATACCATTTAATGAAATTATTTGTATTTTAATTTTTCACTTCAATGAATTTTCTCATTCTGGCAAGTGTTTTTTTTTATTATTTTGAAGAGATCCACAACTGATTTTGTATCGCTTTGTGATTTCGATCGGCTGACAGTTATTTCCCTATTCAATTTTGACAATGACCCTTAAGACACATAACTATCGAAAACTGTAGAGCTGCGCCCTCTGGCGCCGAAGCGGCCGATGCGACGGCTGCTGAAGAAGGAGGTTTCGCTGGACACCTACACCTGGCAGAGGAAGTACGGTCACCTCACCTCCGCCGCCATGATGGCGCAGGTCGACGAGAGGCTCAAGCGGAGGTACGCGTTATGAAATTAATTTTCTTCTAATAAATCTTCTTCGTATGATTCTTCTTTAAACCTTTTTTAATGTCATTCGAAAAATCTATGAAACATTGTCCCGAATTACGTTCATAAACGGATTAATCAAGTACCAGCCTAACTAATAAGTTAGCGTGGTTGTTTACATTTTTTGCGCTTTTTAATTGCTTAGAAAAATCCATACTGTTGTTGGTCTTGTATGTTTACAATGGACGTAAATTTTCATTCTTTTTATAAATGATTTGTGACCTTACTTATACTTGTAAAATGCACTACACCACTCGCAGAGACGTATATTTATCAAGCACTGACACATTAGTTTTCTTTTGGCGATCTGTGTTTTCGTAAGTTAATTGCTATCCTTTGAAAATGTTAAAGTGGTTCCGTACCGAATTCTTGTATGTCAATATTACTGTTTTTCTTTCACCTTCTGTTTTTCTTAGTATTTAGATTTCATCCTATATTGTTTACGCACCAATTTTGACTTTAAAAAATTACTCGTTGTCTAAATATGAAGTACTATAATCGAATTTCAAATAAAAAGGGACATAAATGTGACATGAACTTTAATGCTATTCTGTAAAATATTTGATTTTTGTTGACAAAAATTAATTAACAAATTTTTGTTATTAACAAAAGTTATCCGATGGAAAGGGGAGACGGATTCAGGGGGTTTGGCGGCGATACATCGATCTAGCATTTTTAGAAAACTTCGTTTTATTCGTGTTTGCAGGCAATGAATTAGAATAAATTCATTGAAAATTTCATTCTAAAGAAAGAAAAAAGAAGTTAAATTAAGCCATTATCGAGAAGATTACAATAGTACAATTCGGAAATCGGGCGGTCCCGAAGCCAAAAGACCCCGGTTCAATGATTGATTTTTTCAAGTTTTTTAGTTTTTTTTTCATCCCAAGTGGCACAAAATTGCTGCATAAAAGTTGAAGAAAAGATGTCATGGATTCCCTCAGTTCCATGAGTAAGCAGTATAATTACTGTATAGTTCTTCTTTCTGTAATTACTGTATAGTTCTTCTTTCTATAATTACTGTATAGTTTCTTCAGCTTTTCTAAGAGTAAATGATGACCAAATTAAGCAACCCTTAGTTTTAATACGGCCGATTAACAGCTCTATATTATTGACAGAAGCTGCTTTATAGTTGATTATAACCAGAATTAGAATTAATTGTAAAGATTTTATAGTAAAATGTCTTTTTTTGTACGGTTTTGATAACACTAAAAATTTAACAAAGACGTTTAAAAGGATAATCAAAGTGTTTCAGTATCAAACGGAACTAATTTTAACTCGTATTGTAGTCGATAATTTTATTTTAATGAAAGAAATGTGTCGTCCGAACACCCGATGCAAAGTGACAGTTTAATGATAAAAAGAATATTAGTTAACGATATCCAGGTTCATCGACCTTATCAGAGTAAATTCGATTGCGCACAGTTTACTGTAAATATATATGCCTATTTTTATCATTTTTTTCACGCGCCTCACAAATAATAAAGTGTACTTTAAAATTTGCAGTCGTTTTCACACGGCATTTAAACATTTTTGTACTATTATTGATTTACGTGCTTGATTTTGGTGATGATTTAATGTGTTTGTGAATGTAACACAATTTTAGTCATTTTAAAAATAAAAGATTCATTTACACGTTAATCATAATATTTTAGACTACGCAGGAACTAAGTTAAAAATGGCATCATATCAATAAACAACATTATGTGTATTGAACACTTAAATGCTCTCTCGTGATCTCATTTGCATCATAAACTTGAAATAATAACTATCATAGTTATATAATCACGGTTGAATCTAAATAATAGTCTTTTGTAATATTCAATTCAACCATAAATAGACAAATATTCAATAGACTTAATAATTTTTTTTAACATTGAGAAAGTATTGTCAACGTAATATTTTTAAATATGTTTTAAAAAAGTTCCTGTTGAAACTAGATTAGAGTTTGAATCAAACATTTTTAAAGAGAACACGTGCTGACTTTGACTACTATCACCTGACTTTTCATCATTCAGTTTATTAGATACTTTTTGCCTAATGGCTTCGTAATTAGTATTTGAACTAACAATACTGTTGCATTCTTTTAACTTTTTTTTAATTGCCTCAGATCTTTTTTTGATTTACTACGATTTTTTAATCATAATGATTGACAATTGCAGTGACTGCTCAGATAAAGATATAGGTTGTTATGTGTAGTTTTGTGAGAGTCTTAAAAACTAGTCTAATAAATGAATTTTCTGTCACCAAGAAATGGTTAAAACTTTTATAAGAGCTTTATAAAATTTTAAACCATATCAGTAACAACAGAATAGCAGCTTATATAAACGTTTCTATAAAGTTTACATTTCGGTTATTTATATAATAGACCTAAATATCGATTTAATTCAGCCGGTATCTATAGAAAAAAGAAATTTAAACATATTAAACAGGCTTAAGTATTATTATATTTGTAATTGCTGATATACAATTAATGTGTTTCTAAATCGCGTTCCACTGCCTTACTAACTTTCAAAGCTACAAACTGGTGTATATTCCCTAATATTTACAAACTATGTGCTACTTGAGAAGTTTCTTCTTTTGTGAGAAAAAAAATTTTTTTTTTCTTTTTGAAAAAAAAATACGAACAACTAAGTGCTTCACCGACACAGCAACAGTAAAGCTACTTGACAGTAGATCGCGTTCTTAAGCAATATTAGCCAACGAGTCTTTGGTTTGAGGTTAGTCTAAGAAAATCAAATTGTTTATTTATTATATTGATGAAATGAGTATTTTTAACTAACGTGTTCATTTAAAAATGTCTAAAAGATCTTTAAAAAAATGCGGAAACATTATGCATGTTTCATCAATATGTAATTCATATCTAAATATATTTTGCAAAAAAACACGAATTACCAAAAAATTAAAAATACCGAGCAAAACTCGGTCGTTCAGGTACTAGGGATAATACTATGAAGTAGGTATAAGGTAGGCAACGAGTATGTGTAGATAGATGTTTGTACGACAACCGTGTCCGCGACAGACAAGCTCCTTTACCCGCGTGCGCCCACACGAGACGTAATCTCGTTTGAATGAGCAGCCATCGGAACGAAACAATCTGAGGACGAGCGCCCGCGCCGCGGCGCCCCCCACCGCGCGCCCCGCCCCTGCGCCGTCACCAAGAAAATTAAGCTCCCGACGGAGTAGCGTTAAATTCGATTCGTTCATAACGAGAATTCTTCCGCCGCCGCCGATTCGAGCGACCTCTGTAAAATGAATTCGTTACAGGTTCTCGGTGTCCGCGTCCATGGAGGAGATATCGAAGATACAAGAGGCCAAGAACAAGGACTTGGGCTCGCAGGTACACGCGCTTCATTTCCTAAGGGCGGCCGGCGCGCGCCCCGAGGGCGGTGTAGCTGTACGGCAGCACCTGCTAAAAGTTTTCCTTTTCTCTTTCGCCTATTTAGCTGCATCTGCCTACACTGCGTCGATGAACGCCTTTTATTGTATATCAAATAATTTCCAACGTTACATATGAAGTTAATGATTTGGTAATTAATCCTTTTTTTTTCTAAAATCATTTAAAATTCATTATAAAAGTATTTCTATCTAGCATCTCTATCATAAATACGACCGTTTAAACAGAAGCGTCGATAGTTTGTCAAATAATTCAATCGGGCGTACCCTTGTCGCACTTAAAACATCGTAATGTGGGAAATGCAGCCATGATGCAATCAATAACAGTATAAATCTCGTGAAAGGTTGAAACCTTCTGTGATAAGGCAAGTTTTGCCTTATTTAATACGCTTTTTACATTATAAATTCTGGTTTTACATTACATTATTTACATATACATTTACATTAATACAATAGACCAGTATTTACGTAACGCAAACCTAAGCATGTAACCACAGAATGGCTTTCCTCGTATAAAAAGTTACAGTCTTTCATGTTTTGGAATCATAACTTTCTTGTCGGGCAACTGAGGCCCGACCTGCGCATACGAACACACCCGAGCGACGTCCCTTTTTAATATGCATTTAATATGCGTGTCGTCACCCGCCCACTAACCGCCCGCGGCGTGCAGGTGAGCCTGGGCCCCGAGGAGGCGGCCATCGCGCAGTCGCAGCACTTCGACCAGCTCGAGGCGCTCTGGAACAAGATATCTCCGCCGCGCCGGCGCTCCAACAAGGTGACTTTTGCCTTGACACATATAGATCGGTGTCTAACGTCAGTACTACAACTCGTGTGTCTTTTCGAATAGATATATCTGTAAATATTCACATTCCGTTGTAATAATAAGTCACGTTCACTCATAGAATGTGTTAATAAGTATACAATTTTAACCATCTATTATTTATAGACATATGTAAAGCAAACTATTTTGAAAATACGTGAAAGACAATTCCAATCAGCGCTGTCCGCGCGGTCGTCGTGAAAGCGTATTGACAATAACTTCGTCACAAACAATTATTAGTCTTAAATAAATATGTATCTATCCACTTTATTACTTTATTTATATGAATTCAGTTCTTTTATAATGCATTCGATTTAAAAAAAATGTACAACCATTGCTTTCACCTTTACAATATTGCATTAGTACGATGAATAAATTTAATTCGCCGTCTCGTCGGACAAATTATTAATGTCGGAGGTGTCGCCGCAGGCGCTGGCCAAGCAGAGCTCCCTCGTCGAGTCGCGCTTCGACTCCTCGGACGAGGAGCACACGCCCGTGGACGAGCAAGGTGCCCACTCGTAGTGTTCATGCGTTGTGCGCTCGTCTTCCAGGCGGCTCATTTCCTCCCCCTAGCCCAAACAAATGTCTTTCGCCCACAAGAATTGGTAATTAATTTATTACGATGCTGTCTTTCAGAACATATGGTCGAGTGAAGAGATGTCGGCGACGCACTGACCCCAGATTCGACGAAATACTTGTGCGATGTGAAGAAAAATAGAGAAGCGTCTTCTTTTAAATCTGATAAAGAGTTATCTATTTTATTCGAAATAAAAGTTCTTTAGAATTACTCTGCAAAGAGCCCGTTACGCCATACCGTCGATTCTTCCCGTCCGATGGTCAACGAGGCACGCTCTATGGTCACGCAGTCCGCGTCTGTGTAGTCTATGTTCTCGAGATCGCACCACTTCTGTCGAATGTATCAAAGCGATCTTTTAGATATAACTGCTCTCAAAGTAGACGAATCTCCGTTAAAAGAACGTTTAGTAGATCGATTTTGCTTTCAGATATTTTATGAATACCTTTCGGCCACGCTGTTGCGAGTCTTTAATAATATTAGCCCTTATTGAGATTGATATCGAAATAATGTTCTAAAGTTTATAATTATAAGGTCCTAAATTAAGTCACAAACTTCGATAATAGACTTTGTGATATTTTTTAGCTAATAGTTTAGCTTTTGCTTATTATTTATTGTGTTAAAACTTCGTTAGACTTATTAAAGAATCTTTTTTAAAATAAATGTTGATAATAAATATGTATCAGAATGAATGTATTGATGTAATTCGATCGTTTACGTACAGGCGGATTTTTAATTCTCAGCCCAACCGGCTAAATCTATTTTAAAAATTTAAACCTTATATAAAAAATAACAATTACTAGCCGCAAAATTCGACACGGGTATTATCTAAGATATGAAACTTTTCTACTAATTAACTCGACTGGGCAATCACATTCAAATGAATACGTCATTGTATTTCTTTGTAATACTTTATTGTTAAAAGATAGTTCGCCGGTTTAATTTTAGTAATTGATTGTTCGGCTTAATTACTATCCGATGCGCGCCTATTGTAAAAGTGACGATAAACATTTTAAAACAATTTTGAATTGTAATCGGTTACTTATAAATAACACTTGCAATTTAAGACGGAGGATTTGTAAGCGTGTGCTTACGTTCGGTTAAGGAATAATAGGACTGCTTTTAGCTACAGCACACCGAGTGCGTGCAAACCGCAAATCGCACGCGCCGCCGCGCTCAACAGGCTTTGGCCGTGCCTCGTGTTAAGTCCCGCCTGTGCGCGCGCCCTCTCCGTTGCGTTGTCCGTTTCGTTTCCACGGTTAAGCCGTACGATAACCGAGTCACGTCGGCTAAATACTTGAGTCGTCCGAGTGTGAGTGCAAGTAGGTCGAGTTGGAGTTTCGTTGTTGTAAACGTAGTTACCTCTAAGAGTAGAGAGAAATAAACTTGTACCTCTGTGTTTCGAAGGCGGGCGGCGCCGGGCGGCCGCGTTAGCGACTAAGTTAGGCACGTAACGTACCTTATATACCTTGCATACTGAGTGCCGACGAGCGATCACCTCACCCCGGCTTTCGTAGACGATGAAAACTCGTATGCGCTATATACAGTTGCGGATGGCGGTCACGCGCTTAGTCTTAATATAACAATACGAGCTCACTCGTATTTCCCAGAAGGGTAGGCAGAGCCGTAATACGATTTTTGCACATCTCTCTTCCTTCACTTACGTCCATCAATCGTTTCACGTTAGCTCGTCAGTTATGGACACTTAAAATTTTGCCTTTATTTATTATGCCGCCAATTCAATTCATAAGATTTTTTTCAGCAATCCTTGTCGACCTTTGTGCCACAGGTCTCAATTACATCTGACACCTACCTGTATATTATTGTCCATAAAATCAATGCTAATATTACGGAAGGAAAACTTCAGAAATTACAACTTAAAAGTTATAAAAATGCTACCTTTCGTAAGCTATAGAAGAGTGTTTCTATACTTTCCCAAAATATTGTAAAGAATGGTGATGAAGACTTGCCTTGTAGAAGTCACAGTTTTTATGATGAGAACATTTTTTTATACTAAACGATGACAAATTCTTCTATGTTGATTGACAGTTACATTTTCTTTGGATTGAATAAATGCATATAAGCGACCTATGAAATTTCTCTATTTATCCATTATAAGGAATCTCTTTTTGTAGAAGCTAACATGCTTTTATTTTAACGAAAAATTAATACTTAAGAAAAATAACTGTCAATATATTAACGTAAATATTTTCATAAAATTGGCTCTGTTTTACAACTAACAAGTAAAATAATATGGGAAAGTGTTCGCTAAACGCGGCGGTGGCGGCTCGTCGGCAGTGAACTAGTGTTTTCCAAACTGTGATCCCTTGTAAAGACTTCGACCTAGAACTCATTATTATATTCGTGTAATTATATAAGACATATAAGTCATAAATATATCTAAACTAGGAACTAAATAATTTAATTTTTATTCACTGTTTAAATATATTTCTTGCATTTATCACAAATTTTACAAATTCACTTATTGTTATTTAGTGTTCCGTAATAGAAAAAATAAAAAAAAAAAACAAAATGACAAGTTCCGAAAATGGCTACTTACGTCCTTTTTTATTTTCCTTCGTCGATCAGAAATCATCATGAAATTATGATAAGAACAATACTACCGATTTTTCAAAACCTACAAGATGAAATATTTTTTTACTACGTTTCATATAAAGTACAGGTAAGATATTTGAGATATAAGGCAGTGCAGCTGAAATAAACTAATCTTTCGAAATAATATTTCTGTATTCCTCGGGTACGGCTCACGCGATACATGAACTAAAAAATAATAAGTCTATTCTGTTCATCTAAATTGTAATGATTTCTCAGAAAAGTATTAAAACGGGTTTTCATGATGACGATTGTCTTTTAATATTTATTTTTTGGGCCCGAAATTCCAACAACGTAACAATTATGAAAACACTGCGGTATTTTGCTATCGTAGGTCTTTTTGTCATCCCAATCGTAAAAGTTAGAAGATATTTATAAATATTGCCACTTTCTCATCTGGGTTACATCCACAATTTTTTTGACATCTTTAGAAATACATATTAAAAGTGTTTTGATTAGATACAGAAAACATTGAATTTGAAGTAATCTAAAATAAAACGACAATTATGGGAAATAAATATTTTTGTACAAAAATAAGGGCGTTGTTATTATAGATCAGTACAAATACAGAACGTAAAGGTTTTTTTTTAAATAACGAAAAAATGTATGAAGCTGGAAATAAACCAATATTTAGTGTAAAAATTTATTTACATTTTTCTGGTAAAGGAATATGAAATTTATCTCTAGAATTGGCTTTCGTTTAAACTACCAATTATTCGATCTGTTGCGTGCGGTGTGTAACGACACGTCATCACTTTTCCCGCTATAGAGTGTCATATTCTAATTGCATTATGCATAATAAACGTAACAATAAACATAAACGGAAAAATAAATAACTTTTCTTAATAGGCAATGAACCGAGTGGTATACTTTATTACTTTGTGCGGCGTTGCCGATCTTCACTGCCAAAGACACACAAAGAGCGCTCTGTCTTCACGCGACCGGAACTGATGTAAAGAACTCGCACGTAGTTTGTTTACGAAAAATCTCGCGATGCATCGTGCATACGGTTTATTAGTGCCAGCGTTTAAATGCGGTGTCAGTGTACGCTCGGTGTGGATGTGATACCGATCGTAAATAACATCATTTGCATTTTCGTAGTGAATTGACGTCAAAAATCATTTACAGCAAACGACTTAGTTACATGTGTTGCCAAAGCGCGCAGGCAATCAGGTGGTGTCGATAACACAGGATGCTTGATTTATGTTTCACACTAAATTATATTGTATTTTATAAAGCAGACCACCTTTTCAAAGGGTAATTAATGATAGAAATTAAATAGGAGTATCATATTTTATTGCAAAGATAAGTAATAGCGTACCGCTCGTTAACATTCTGCATATTTAAAGGTTTGTAATGCCTGTCGCAAATACTAAAAGTATAATCAAAATTTGTCAAGCTTTGTTTTCTGTACAAAAATTGAAACTGTTACGGAACACTAAAAACATAAGCTAAATTCGTAATTATCAAGTTTTAAAAGCTAATTTTAAATATATGTTGTTAGAATTAATTACAGGCGTATCGGCGTCAACTTTGAATAATTTTAATCAACGTTTCAGTATGTTGCAGTCTGTTTTTATTCAATGAAATGAGGGTTTCTTTTCTGTTTACGGAATACGTAAATTACAGACAAGAAAAAATAATGTACTTTAATTTTATACTTCAATGTTTATATTTACACGTTTACGAAAAAACCTGTTACGATTTCTATTTAAATTCGAATATGCTAGAAGTTGTAAGAATCGGTTATAAAATAATTATCTGTAATACACAAAGCAACAATATTGATGTAAAACGCACCAGTAGTGAAACACTCGTAGACAAAGGTACATCGGTAATCTCTTCGAAAGATCCTTCTTGGAAGTCGGCACACGCTGTGCACTCTGAACACGAGCTATCACAGAACTAAATTGAATCATTAGCAAAAGTAAGTGTAGTGTTTAGTGTATCGGTAAGTAGAGGACTCGGCGCCGGAGTTGGGAACTGAAATTGGAAATGCGAATAATGCGCGGGCGCGGGACGCCGGCCCGCGACTGCCGGCTTTTGCGAACCTATCTTCGGCACCGTGTACAATTTTATGCATCTTTTAATTCGTATTTGTGAAGGAAAATGAAATGACAGCAGTAGTGTACATTTTAGGGTGTACGGTTCGCAGCCACGTCTCTGTTTGCGTTTGCTTATTTGCATGTTTTACTTTTGTGGCACGGTGCTCGTAGCTTCCGATGATCAGACCTTATGATGGGTTTTGATTTTACTGCAATTCTCAGAGGCCTATACGAATTTCATTTTACTCGGTGTCATCGCCCGTAGCAGTACCGTAACCTAGGGGCAGTCTCCGCAGCGCCGTCCCGCCGCTGCGCCGGCGCGGTTCCCGGCGGCGGCGCCTCGCCGTGTGCAATAACTACTACTATTGTTAGTGCGCTGTCACCTTGTTGACTATTTGTATAGAGTTTTATATATTTATCGTTTTCCTACCTCTCACCGGGTGAGTTTTACTTTGGACCTGTCGTGATGTTATATCTGAAAATATATTCTCTGTGTTTCTTAATGTCGTGTTTTATTTATTGATCGACCCTCGCCTCTGACAGCGGCGGTGCCAGCGGCACACACTTATTAAAGCATTCGCACGAAGGTGTCATAAACGAACTCCTCTTAAATATATTTTTAACGAAAATATCTCACCATTACCGGTGAACCGTAAGGACTAACGTTGTTAAAACACAAAATTCGTTTTATTACTAACTTTTTGTTCAAAGTGGATTCTCATAAAGTCGTGGAAGAGGCTTGCAGGGCTACATGTGTAAGATCGAGACGTCTAATAAAGTTTCTACGAACTTGCAAATATCGTAAATTCATGTTCAATTAATTCGATTTGAGACTGGAATCTGACTTAAAACAACGAGCAATGCCGGGATTAGAAGCTATATTAGAAACGGATCTGCCGTTCAAGTTATATAAAAAATGAAGTATTAGAGTACTATGTTTCCACGTCGGAGAAACCATGGCCACTTATTAGTAAAATATAAATTTGAAAACTTGTGTTTATCCACCCCTCGAATGAAAACTTCCATAGGTAGAAGTTGAACTAATTTTACCCTTTCAATAATTAATTTTTCCGAATACTCTGAATTTGTGTCTAATTGAGATATAGTTTTTCACGTTTTATACGTAGATAGTAAAATACATAAATTAAATATAAACGATTATAACTTTCATTGCATTGCGGCAAACTTATGAGATCAAAATGATTTGTTTCTCATGTTAAACAATGGCAGTGTTAAAACATACCTTATTTTATTCATTTAAATAATTATTTTACGCGTAAAAACTTCTTTTTTTTTTATTTGCAAGTGATCGCCTGCAACTCCGCCCGCGTGGTTTGAAATGGACGCTTTGAGCTTTATTTCGAATAATCTCTCGATTCCGCTACACTTCTCGATTTCACTTTCACTTTACATTTGGGTTCAAATCGCGGTTTCGTTCTCAACTTCGATCCGAACTCTGCTTTCGATCCCACGGTGGTGTCGTTCTCTGTTCAGATCACGGATAACTCTCCATTTTAATTCCGGTTCAATTCCCAATACCAATCCAGGTTTTTGTGCAACTCTGATCCTAGTCCAGTCTTTGATTTATCCCGTAGGTACCGAATACCACGCCCGACCCTACTCTCAATTTCCGTCCCTACCGCATTCTCGATTCCGATCGCAATCTTGTTCCCATTTCCAATTAAGACCATATTTCGCAGTATTACTGAAATAAAAATCATATTATTCATATAAATTTAGAACATATTCAATGTGTCAATGTTTTACTAAATGCGATCTTTATGCATGATTAAGCCAAGCACGTTTAAAATTGGACATAAATAAAAATAACATTTTGTATTCATAATATATGACCCGGAAGCGCTACGCCTGTGGATGCACCCATTTCTTGAAAAACCGCTTATTGATCTTAAAAAATGTACCAAAAAATGGCTATCACGAAATTTATAAATCTTAGTGCAATACATAAGCTATGGCATTTCTGAAATCATAGCATATAATATTAATAATAATCCTTTTTCGGCCTTCAATAAAACAAAAGGAAAGACAAGTACAACATCTTAAAATTAACTTAACTAAGACATACAACATTTACAATTAAAAAATAAATAAATAAAGCTGATATGGTCACCAGCTCAGCAGAATGCTGCGTAAGCCACAGCGCTGGTTTTCAGCTGAGCCCTGACAACTTAAAACCAGTACTTACTGGTTACTGGACCAAACAGAAATTTTGTACACACAAAATAAAGAGGCAGTGTTAAGGACCTTGTTTCTCGCATTCTTAAGTCAGTAGCAGCATACCCGGCTCTAAAGTAAACATCTTATGAACAGAAAGTAAAGTAATTTCACTTTTCAATCTTTTTTTTAACTTATGCCTTCCCGTTCATAGTTATTAGGGATAAGAATTTTTAGAGCAGGTGATCGATAACTCAATCCCGTTGCTGTGACAAAATGTGATTTTTAAAGTGCGCTTGAAAGAGCGAGTTGATGGAAGGTTACGCAATGAGGGTGGGATATTATTCCAAACATAAAATTGCCCTAAATGCGGCGGTTTTATGAATAGGAGTGATAAGACGAATAGAACGACTGGAAGAGGATCGTGAAGTTTTTGATGTAGGTATGAGGGAGTCTTTATTTGTACAACGCCGAAAAGAAGAGCAGCAAGGTGGATAAAGCTGCGAAAAGACGTATTTACTATCCCTGCCTTACTAAAAAGGTGACACGTGGCTACCACGTGGCACATCAAAACAAAACCTGGCACAGGCATTTTGGACTCGCTATATTAAAGTTTTACTTGATACACGAAGGCCCGGTTCAAACGCAGTATCACAGCAGTTGAGCTTTGAAAAAATAAGTGAAACTACTAGCGTTATGGAAGATTAACGTTAAGGTAACTGCGCATTCTATAGAGTACTTTTAAATGATAGGAACAGTTGCGAACAATCTCACGAACGCAAGTTTCACATCTTAAATTGGGATCTATAGTCAGTGAGTCATCAGTCATATGATTTATAAAAAAATTGTGTCTTTAGAGAATAATCCTTTAAATTTAATTACCTCTCAAATCTAAACGGTCTCTTGCTGTATTTTGTGTGTGAAAACGTATATATAATTAAATAATAATATCACCTCTTCATTTTTAATAAAAATAATTTACAATAACAATTCGTTTCAAAATATTCCTAGTAGTGATTTAAATCGTATTTACAAACAATAATAATTCTTCAATTTTTGGTCCGTGCACTAAGAGCAAACAAAAAGCATTGATGCGCACCAAATTATGTGAACAAAACAATATTAATGTTAAAATATTACAAAAATAAGTATATTTTTGTAATATTTTAACACTAATAATTTTACTAAATACATTGAGATATTCCATTAAAACCTGAAGTTTATTATAAATGTCATGCATTGTCATTACTTTCTATGTAAATTATTTGTATAAAATAAAATTAATTTAGTATTATACATTAAGCATCTGTCTACGAGTAAATGCTGCTCCATAACTTTCCACGTATCTTTACAGTCTTTGTCTGTCACCCTTCCAGTCCTCGCCGGCCCCTCTATTTATCTCGTCTATCCATTTTCTTCGGTCTCCTTTTATCCGTTTATTAAGCGGTCCTGTTACTTTGCTTGCCCATTTATTTTCGTTCACACGTGCCCCACGGCCAGCATGTAAATAAATGGAGTGAATTTGATTTATGGTTTCAAATTGTACTACAATAAACCCACCACTAGCGTTATCTCAGTCTGTTGAATGGCGTTCAGTATAAATCGTGTGCGTAGTCTTAAAAATACATAATTACTTCGAGTACTCATTCGTTCATTTTGCCACTAAAAAAAAATTGGTTGCCTGTAAAGTCGGTATACGGGCGAAAGTTTTACGTGACAACGACTTTGAGTGGTAAAATCATTTTAATGTGAATATTCATTCGTATAGTAGGAAGAAGGATGAAATAATAGTAACAATTTAAAACATTTATTTATACAAAGAATTATATTTAAAACATAATTTATACAAAGAATCTCGCACTGAATTTCATATTAACAAAATTTTATTTTTACCTTTACACAACATACGTATTTATATACAAATATACATACAATAACTTGCAATACATTTGCGTACAATGAAACAGCGTTTACTACAACTTAACTTGTTCCTATCTGAGTGGAAGGGACGCGTGCCTTTCACTTTTATGTCTGTCTCTCGCTCTTAGGCGGGCTAACCATGCGAGTGGACGTGTGCCTCACTCGCTCTCATTGTGAGCGCATAACGTGATCGGAGCGTAACGCAGTTTCGAAGTGTCACCCGGCAAACCAATTTATAAGACGTTGTCACGTCAAAATATCGCTATAAAAAATACTATAAGCAGTCTACATCTACAATCAATCGCATCTATTTATCGACACCATCGCGTATCAATAGCTGCTTGTTGCCGCCCAGCGCCTGACTCCCCTCTGGTGGAGACCGTGCGCTTTAAATTGCTATACACAATTTTCCGGTGTTCAAGTCGCACAAATCCCGTGGTACTCCAATTGCGGCCCGAGATGTTTCCTTGCGGCCCGCTATTATAAAGCGTTGCTAAATGACCCAATCCAGCTATATTCGAGTTTATACATATAGGCCCGTATAGTTCAATCCTATCTATCTGTCTATGCACCCGTTTGTCACAGTTTTATAACTGTCTTTTTTCATCTATTCTAATGAAATTACGCAACGTCCTACGTAAACAGCAAACAATTACGGGAAGACGTCACAAAAAAAATAAGTGCAGTTGTCTCTACATAAAGTCGAAAAAAAAGCATTTTTCACGCATTCTATTGCGTGAGGTGTTAGTCAATGATTGGATACTTAGTGTTCCCTATTCTAAGTTTTATACAATCTTTAAATATGCAAAGGAAGGCACAGTAGTCACGAGGCGCCACTGGCCGACTATGTATTTCTAAAAGGCTTTTCCTTCTTTTACAATACGATGTAATTTAGTTGCTCGAAGTCCTACATCTGTTTGACGTCGTGACGGTCCCTCCTCGCAAACTGGGCGAGGCCCGCGCCCGCGCCCCCCCGCGCCCCGCGCCCCGCGCCCCGCCAACTGCCGTAGTTGGGAGCGTTCGACGGCGCGACGAGCACTACCTACCGCCATAAATCTCGCCCCGGAGCGGGCGTCTTCTCACAACTTTAATTATTCTGTCGGCATGCTTGTTTCATAACAAACGACTTCAGATTTATGCTCCTCGGAACCGAAATCGACGTAAACATAACTCAAAATTGATTTTGTTCATTGTTTGTTTATAATACGTTATATCAAAACTCCCGAACACTTTTGTGAATATGTAAATATCAAAGCAAATATACATTAAATTAGCCGGTGATACTTCATAATGAACTCCCTGAATTTGCGTCGTCTA
Organism: Eumeta japonica; assembly: GCA_005406025.1. Lineage (NCBI taxonomy): Eukaryota > Metazoa > Arthropoda > Insecta > Lepidoptera > Psychidae > Eumeta > Eumeta japonica. The sequence goes on from BGZK01000771.1 coordinate 232,690, forward strand.
ATATGATTTTTCACCAGGTGACGCAATTAAGTGACAGTTTTTGTATGAAATCAAATTATAAATATTTGATATGCTATTTCCGTGTTATTAATTTAATTTTGGTTTTATTAATTTTAATAATATCAAGATTGTCGAATCGAATAAATCATGAATCAATCCATATCGGCCCTATATTTAAAGAGTTGATCAAAATCGTGTCGTTAATTTATTTTTAATTAATATATTGCTATTCTATTAATATATTTTTCAATACTATGCAATTACCAATGTGTATTAAATAATATAAAAATAGTGAACGACCACGACATCACGTACACATTATCGGATCCTAAGGTAAGAAATAATTAACTCACATTTCATCACAACATTCTGTGAGAAATACATACAAAATCGACGGTGCGTGATGTCCGAGGGTCTTCGGAATAACGTTAAGATTTATCACTATGGAGTTTGAGAGTTGAGAAACAAATCAAACTGTGTACGAAAAAAAACAGAAGTTTTGTATTCTACTATACCGCAACACAAAAACGCATTTCAATGTTTTTACCTAATCGCACTAAAAATTTATTAGTGATCACATTTCGCTTATTGACGCATTGGTCACTAACGAAAAAGTAACTCCCTATTCAAATTCAAATACACAAAGTCAATTTCATAAGTCAGGAACAACACCTGCAATACATCACAATACTTCAAGAACTTACATTTTACTACTTAGCTTCACCACTTTACCACTCGTTCGGACGGCAGTTTCTTCCAAGAAAAACAAGCAAGAAACTTAAAGGTAGCTCTTTTCTACTTTAAATACATTATGTTATACAGTCAAACATATATAAATTTATAACAAAAAAAAACAAACCCGCTAGAAGTCGAGCTGGTTATGTCCATGAATATTTGTCCTCTGAATATTCACAAATTGTGTAATACCCTTTTTAAAAAGCAATTGCCTAATAATGATTTTAAATTTGTTTAAGTAAATTTTGTGTATTTTCAGGGACCTTATTGGACATGCCCATACAGAGCCTCCGAAATGAATTCGTGACTTTATGTAGTCGTCTCACATGCAAACGCAATTTATTTTTATTCCTTGTATTGAATTTATTACTATCACTGTTTGTCTCAAAAAGTTCTATATTCTTTTTTATATTTATTAAATTTTAATACATAAATTGAGATGCCAGTCAAAATCCCAATTTCCTTAAACTTAGTTCTAAGACATCCTCTAGGGCCCCGCATGTAAATGGCCCAAACAGCCCATTTTAGCAGCAGGAAAATTTTATCAATGTCTATAGCATGTCCCCACAGCAATAAGTTGTATGATATCAAGCTATGAAAACAACCAAAATAGACCAATCTGTCGGTTTGAATATCTAACAAATTTCTTATCTTTTTAACTGCATACGTAAAAGAACTAAGTATTTTCGGCAACATATTGATATGCGGACCACATTGAAGCCTGATAGCCATAATAGATCCTAAAAATACAATACTATCAACAAATTCTAATTTCTCATTAAGTAGTAGAACGGTTTATCCATGTTTTACATTCGGAAATAAAATTTGACACGTTTTGTTTTCTTTGTATGGAAAAGGAGGTTATTTGCAGTAAACCATTTTTCTACTTTGGAGATAGCAATATTCACATCATCATAGACGATTTGTTGTCTTTTGACTGTAAATAACAATGAAGACGTCATCTGCAAACAGTACTATCTCATAAATATCTCCAACAATACTGGGTAAGTTATTAATATAAATAAAACAGAAACGACCAAGGACTGATCCTTGTGGTCCCCCCCAACCCCATACGAACCACAGATGCTTATACAGCTTTTAAATACAAGAGATGTTCACATTGCTTTTTGACATCTTGGTGGAAAACATCAGAGAGCGGTGTGAACATCTCTGACATCTATTTTGGTGGGAAAAAGGTAAGAAAGCATGCAAGAAGAACTTGCGGCCTCGTCTGCGATGTACAATTTTAATGACATGATTTTGCTATTATCGGTTTTTTTGTATTTATTTATTTTTTATTATTAAAGATCCCCAACAAGAAATACACTTATGAGCTATAAAAATATGTTTTAGTCTATTTCAATGTGCTTTCTTAATTACAGGAGGCCACAGAATGCAATGATATAAATGAGCAACATCAAAAGTTATTATTAGTTATTAGAGATGTATTACTAATTTTAGTACCTTATAAAACATTCACTGAAAACTTACTTAATCAACTATTAAATAATATATTTCGCATTCCTAAGACTGACATGGCGTATATAACTTATTTTAATTGATTAGTATATGCGATCAGTACTACAACACTTACGGAGCTCTGACTTATATTCACGCAGTGTGATACACATGTCCAGATCAAAATTGCTTTGCCTTGACAGTATATTGAATTAACCGCATAATCTATTCAAAAAGCATAAAACCCGAAGTTGGTTTGAGAACGCGGAACATTATATATCATGAATTTGTTTGGTCTAGGTACATTTTTGGGGATATTAATATGAAGTTTGGATAGTAGTTCATTGCTATCAATAATTCCATATCCATATTAAATATCTTAAAAAGAAAGACTAAATCTTGGAATTTTCTGCGATTAACTGGAAGTGGTAATAATAATATTGCAACCTTTTTTCGAAAGTATGCAAACGCTTAGCTAATAATTTACTGTAAGAAATATGGTACAAAAACTGCTTTGAACACTTTCTAGCCTTTTAACATATATGTCGTAATGTGGTTCCAAACTGTACAAAAATCAAGTTGTGGGCGAACTAGAGAATTGAACAAACTAAATTTGGTAGCAGACTTTCTAAGATTCTTACAATTCCGTATTACAAGACCTAGTATTTTACAACTTTTGGAAATTATATTATCAATATTCAATATGTTTATTGAATTTTACGGGAACATCAAATGTAACTCCCAGGTCATGAATCTATACATGTTGCATGTCGATACCTTTAATATTATATTTGTTTGGCGGAACATTCTTATTCCTAAAGAATTGTATTACAAAAGTATTTGAAAAATATCTAACAACATCCACTCTAGAGCGTCTATTGTCAAGATAAGAAGTAAATCATTTTAAAAAGAGGGCTACAAACACCAAGAACCGAGAGCCTATATATTAAACTTTTGTGCTTAACGCAGTCGAAAGCTTTCGAAAAATTTGTATATATAACATCTACAGGTACCCGCTTGTTTACGTGTTTTATAAAGTAAGTTAAATAGGAAACCGAGTTAGTTGCTATTGATCTTGATTTCATAAAACCATGTAGTTGAGGAATAGTATCATTTTTTATGTAGCAAGTTCAGCAATGGCAAACAAATATTTCGAAAACTTTAGCAAAAATATTCAGAATAGAGATTGGCCTATAATTGGAAACTAATTTTTTTACACCGGATTTATGAATCAGTGTGATAATAGCTTCCTTCCAGATACCAGTAAATATGCCAAATTTTAGAGATCTATTAAAAATAATACTATGCGTTCGGGATAAAAATGCAGCACATTTATGTAAGAAAACTAAAGGTATACTGTCAGCACTAGCACCCTTCTGGGATCTAGATTTTTTAAAACATTGAATACGTCGCGTTCCCTAAACGACAATTTATGTAAAAGTGTGGACTTTGGATCAGTAGCATTAAAATCATCTAAGCTGGAAATGCCATTCATGGTATGGTTTCGTGCAATTCAAGGATAAATTTTTTAGCAAATAAATTACATATCGACACTCCGCTTTCTGCAAAATCTCTTTCTAAATTCATTTTAGTCTGGTATCTGCTATAAGATTTTTTCTTATTCTTAATAAATGACCAAAATATTTTAGTCCTTATAGCATATTCCAGATTAGCTATACATTGATTATAACAATTTGTTTGGAGTTTAGAACATTTTATCGTAAAATATCAAAGAAAACTATATCTAAGGGATTTTTGAATTTTGCAATGCGTTGATGTAATTTATATTTTCTATTTAGTAAGAGTATAAATTGCTTAGAGAACCAAATTGGATATTTACGTGATGCTGGTTTTGTGTTAGGTGCAAAGATCTAATTAATTATATAAGTGTATCATAAAAAATTCACCATTTCATCAACAGACAATCACGACTACAATTTTGTTTTCGAAGGAACAGCATAAAGGTCATTTGTATTGCTATCGTAATCTGCTTTTAAAAAGTTGTCTTACAATATTATTGACAAACTTAGCATTAAACTTGATAAAGAACTCCATGGTGGATGTAAAGGATCTATCACACTTAAAGTATCTGCACTCGACCGTTAGTCATTTACAGGATATTTACTAAAAACTAAATCTATTATTTTAAATTTCTTAAGGACATAATTGTATTTATAAAATTCGCGAAACGACATAAAATCCAGCAGTGCATTGCTCACTTACTTTCCAATAGGATCTGGGGGTGGAATGTAATTTATTTTAGTTATTGCGCCAATCCATATTAGGTAAGTTAAGTCTCCAATTATTAGGATGTTGTTTAAATAATTAAGATACTTTTGTGTAGCATCTAAAAATACATTTAAACATTTAATTAAAGGTGGTCTTAAATAGACACCACAAATATATAGTTTATTGTGTGTATTGATATTGACACTAACCCAGAGGTTCAACTTTGTTATCCGGTTATTCCGGATAAATAGATTTTTTGAAATACTTTAGAGTCTTGATTTTTCGATAATTTTTTAGTAATGAGGTGGTAGAACGTTTGTAGCCAAATTCTCTGTAGCTCAAAAATGAGCCGACTCCACCGATGAGACACAAAACTTTCATAGAATATTGACGTGAAGTGAAACGGAACTCTATACAACCTACATTTACTACATGTACTGCTTGATTATATCTATATATGTGCTTTAGTACGCGTCTAGTCAATAAATTAAGTAAAATTATGTATCGGGAAACAGTCAGGGTGTGAATCGGGAACAGAAGTCAAACTCTCCCAGGATTCACGATTTCAACTTAGATTTTGTTAGATTATCGCGAAACTCCATGGGCCGATATTTCGTATCGCGTGCGTTCCATGTTCTACGAAAAATAGATCTGTTTGGTCTCTTCCCGCGCCTACAGCGTCGAGGCGTTTCCCCACTAGCTCTGTGTGTTGTACAGACATCAGCCCGCCGTAGCGAAACCGTTAGGTATTAAAGTGACCACAGTTTAACTTTCTGTTGAGTTTTTGGTTTCAGGCGGCATATTCTCGCGCGGCCAAATTAATCATTACTTGGCACAGTATAGTCTCTGCAAAATGCATAATAGTAAGATTTAAATTTAAATTTATATGTGCATGCTTCAAATCCATTATAGACAAAGAAAATTATTTAATTCTCTGAGTTTTCTTGAATTTCATTAACATTGAAAATGTCTATGAAATAAAGCCATAAACTCGATACTTCTCGAGCATCACAACCTCAGGATAATCGTCTTTAGCACTATGGCTAGTAACGTAAAAGCTCAGTATAAGACTACTCTTATCTATATTGTAGTCAAGTCAAGTAATACATTCATCTAAGTAACAGGTGGTCTTAACTCAAATCCCAAATGATACAAATAATATTCAACAAGATATAAATCTCAATAAAATCAATTAAACTTACGATCAAATTTCATACGTGCTCTAGAGCGCTATAATACGTTTACATACGTATTGAAATGCTAATTTTATAAATTTTTCAAATAAATAAGTTGAACAAAATTACATCCTAAAATTATAACATAATAATCAAACAATACATTTTACACAATACCCAGTGAAATTAAATAATATACAGTAAAATTAAATTAAAGAAAATCTATAAAACTAAATTAAATGTAAGCAGTAAAATCTTATAATTAAGAATTTAAAGATAATCATCACTATCGTATTGTGCAAACTTTTCTATATTTAAATTAAACATCTTTTAGTAAATTATTCGTTACGTAACTCTATAACAATGATTAATTTTTGTACCAGAACCAACTCTCAGGATAGGAGTTCAATTTGCAGTGAAGCCAGGAGTTTGGCCTGATCTCCTTGCAGATGGAGCTTTGTTAGGGAGCCATATGACCCTTGACGAACATTCTGATGTGTTTCAGGCCTGCTCACCTGTCTCCGGTGCTTTTAAATGTGACATCACCGCGTTAGATCCAATGAAAAGAGGTAATTTAGTATGTCGGTCAATAAACTTAATTTCAAAATAAGGGATAACTTCCGAGAGCCAGTGCTCATTCAGACGAATGAACTGCCACCATGAAATATAATTACCTATTAGGGAATTTGCGCACACGAAAGACAATAATAGTGTTGCTTTTCTGTCAGCCACAGTCCGTGGTTTTTAGGCTGAATTGTTGAATGCCGCTTAGCAGAATCTGGTACTCGTGTGGACACACAGCTAGGACAAGCTCCTTAAATCCTGGCTTATCCGCGATCGCGACGATGTCAATGTCGATCGCCGCCTTCCGAGGGCGGTTGGTTCCGGTCATCCGGCCCCACTTTCTCGTGTCTCAAAATCAACTGACTTCCTGCACGTTCAACTCAGCGTCGACGCTTAGTACATCGCCCGGCTGTATTGTTTGTCCTTCAATAGTTTTTGTGAGGACAAATACCGCTTTGTTTTTTCCCTCGAGACGCTGACACAAAGCACCACGTCACCATTTGTTATTACATTCATGTAAGAACACGTATACATGTAACATAATTAAAACGAACAAAATAAAGATATAAACGATAGTAACCCAATTTACGTCATGAATCGACATAATCTTTTCAAATTAAATAATTAATCCTACCAATGAAAATCAATCAAATGAGTCAATAGTTATGCCTAAACAGCCAAATAAAACGTTAACACACATTTCACTTAATTAATTATAAATAAACTTATCATTACCATTATGTCTAATCAATCAAATCATCGATACTTCACATAATAAAACTCATGATATTAATAATAAATTGTCCCAATATCATGACATTACAAAACATAATACAATACGTCTAGTAAAATGTATACACATTTATAATAAAATCTCGAACTTAATATTTTTCTACAACAAAATCAGGAGCGATTTGTTATAGTATAAGACGTACTGTGGACGTCCCTTTTTTTAAGAATGGTCTAAGGTTGCTTTTAACTAATATCTCATGTCCATGACAATTTATGTGTTCCAAAATTCGTCTTTCTTACAATAATTTTTGTTAATTTACCTTTTTCTTACTTATAGAAAACGCGTAAGTCCAACTAAAGACGTCCGAAACAAAAGACTGTTGTTTTTTTTGGTTTTTGAGCTTGTGTCGTTTTATTTTCAACGACACAAGCTCATCAAAAATACTTACATTCGTTTCTATGATTTCAAATTATATTTTAGTATATTTTGTAGACTTAAGAAATCCCCTTCAGAATTAGCAGTTTCTGCTGTTGCCATTCGTCCAGTGAATGAGAGTTCGGATGGCCCACTCCCCCGTCGACTTCCCGACTTCCCTCTTTATTAGCCCACTATCCCTTCGTGGCTCATATTCGTTAGCCTCTTGAAAATACTATATAAAAAACTTTTATTAATCTATGTTGGTACAGAAGCGACTTTGTCGGAATGTCATACATGAATTTATTTTAATTTGTTCTGGCGGAGTTTTTGAATAACTTATGACGGACATTCCCTTATACTTTACGTATTTTGTCAAATTTTCAGATTTTAGGCTTAGAATTTATATCGACGCCAATTTATTGCAGCTAAAGTGTACTAAAATATATTTACGAGATCGCAACAGTGTTGGTAGTACAACATTATCAAAGTTTATCACTTTATCGTATTCTGACTAAATACAATCAGTTAATAACATTATAGTAGAAATAAGAAGTGAAGATAAAGTTTTGTGTCAAGTTTTTAAGCATCTCACTGCTGAGATCTCCTCGGCCTCTTCACCTTCTCAGATTTCCTTTTTATTTCAGGTTTAAAGCATTGGACCTAAATCCTAATACTTTTATTTAATGTCAGTCGCATCAAACTCGACCGTCTTCAACTGAGTGAACTATCCGACGCGTGGTCCAGCGGCCGCACTCACACGCAGCGCGCGCTCACCAGCTCCGCCCTCGCTGTAAGTACCGCGGGCGCACGCGCGGCTGTAGCTACGACGATGAACGAGTGTAACGAGCACTTACTCAACTTCCATTCATTTTCATTGTCATTTCTCTCATATAAGAACGAAACTTATAAAGTTCTATCAAAAAAATGTAAACTAGCTCTAGTACCTCTGTTATTTCAAAATAATTAAATTAAATATAGCCTTATATTAAATCGTACGTGTATTCGTCGGTTACAATATAACATTACTATGTAAAAATGTCGATATAAAATTTTAATATTGTAACTATTCGTTATTTCAAATGAAATAGAAAAAGAAAGCCCTCCGCAGTGACCGCTGGACGCGCTCCCGAGGCGCAGGATTGGCTATAAGTCGCCAAGGCGCCCGTGGCCGGGTCCGCGCCCGCGCCGTTCGCTTCCGAGGTAGCATTCCGAACCACTGAATCACCACTGCTGACACAAATACTGATCAAAACGCAATCCGACAACGCGCACCGTGAGTACGTACGCCTCGTCGGGGTGCCGGGCGGCGCCAGCGCGAGGGGCGCCGCACGCAGTCACCGGTCAAAGGACGGCTTAATTAGCTTTCTATAATTTAAGATTATTTTAATTGGCAATCATTTATTAAGGAGGCCTATTATCGTCAGTTCGTCGTCGTTTGCGAATCCGTCAGAATATTAAATACCTTGCTAGTGTTTATTTTGTTCAGTATCTTTAAAAAACATACATTTGTGACAATGGTTTTGATAGTATTATAATTGGATAGTTATTTAAGCCTGAAATAATTTATCTATAAATATTGATGCATATTTACTTTATGCCATATTTTTTAGTGTAGATTCAACGCATATGCACAATCATAAAAGCCAGTACAACGTGATATTTCGGGCCGCGCCAAACCTGAAGCAGCCTATTTGGTATATAAAAGATCTAATATCGCTATTTTATTTATTTATTTCCACTATATATTTATATTTTAATAAAGGTTTTTCTTAAGGAAACAAATATTTAAATTGTATATATTTACATTTTGTGATTCTTTTATATTATATAAGTAATTATACATATTGTAAAAACTAATCAAATGTCCATTTTCGAATAATAAAATAATTTTCATTCTTTCCATCGCTATAACAAATAGAACTGGTATAACGTACTATGTAATGTAAGTTAAGTTCGTGCTTTCTTAAATATTTTTCTTTTATAAAGAAAAATTGATAACATAGGAAACATAATTACAAAAATAAAAACAATTAAGTAAAACGAAAAGCATTTATCTTGTATTCCATATAAATACAAACGTGCCACATGCAGTTCCGGCAAACACAAATTAACTGTACCGTACAAACCGTCAGATTTAATAAATGAAAATATGAAATACCTATTCTCCATAATGAACGAAGGGCAGCATTAATTAAATCTCCATTCGAGAATCTTCTTAATTTCGTCACGTCACTTAAAGTTTGTACACAAAGAGCCGATTCAATCGAGGCTCAATGGTACAGTTGAAAAGGTCGTTAAGCACTTTAAAAGGAGCCGTAATTAAATTATGAATTTAGCTACGTAAACTTAAACTCACTATGCTTAATCCCCTAAGTCCCGTCTCGCGCCCGCTAAGTGGTCGTCGAAGCGGTCCCTCTGTCACAAATGATCTTTCTCCAAAATTGCCTTGAGCTTTTATTACATAACAACCAGAACATAATAGCGTACGAACATTGATACATAGACACTATATAACATATATGAAACAGAATCTTTGCAATATCTATTTCATGTCCATCTTTTAAGACTAAAAATAACAATTTGTACACGTCATTGCAAAAATGCTGAATGCAAAACACAAATAGCATGTACAGCATCACGACCAGGATTTTCCTATTGCTCTTATTTTCCTCCGAGTCTTTCCTTAAGGATTTGATAATTTTTAAAAGAATGCAGCCATTGGCGATGAGTATGGGCCATTTCAGAGTGCAGTACAAGAAGTAGAGGTACAATTCCAGGGAGGGTTCGCGGGTGTAGAATACGCTCCCGACTAAACTGGGCGGCAGGGGCGCGAGCCAGCAGCCCAGCGACGCTTTCAGCAGCCTGTGGCTCTTCTTCACGGTTATGACCTTGACCAGGTCGTCGTACATGTTCTTAGTGAACACGAACATCCAGCTCGAGACGACCAGCTCGGTGTATACGAACGACAACACGTCGTAGCGAATCCAGGTATCTCCGTCCTCGTAATGACCGAGCATTAGGGCAGTATCGTACACGTATCTGGCCAGCACGTGAAGGAACCTCGAAATCATCAGCTGTACCAGAAGTTGATTTTTGAAAGTCTGCCGCCATTCGCGGTGTAGTGCGCAAGTCAACAGTAGCAACGTGAGCGTCAAAATAGTCGAAGTGATTCCGATCGTTTGGAGCGCAAAGGAAATGCCGCTAACGGAGGTCGTGTTATTACTGACCGGATGCTGCGCCGACGAGCAGTGGCGGTCCATGGCGAGCCGCTCGCTCCTCGCGGTGGTTGTCACGACGGTTTTCTTATGAGAGCCGTATCGAATAGCCGCCAGCGCTTTTGGTCTGCTTTTAATTTTTACATCACAATGCCGGTCGTCGATTACTTTATTTCGATTTCAACATACGTGACTAGCTTTATCCGTTTCGATGGACATTAGTTTACGCATGCGAACAACACAAAGACGCGCGCGCCGCGGGCCCGACGACCGCCGCTATCGCCGTAATCGCGTCGGCATTAGTAGCGCATGTTAATTTGGTGCGCCCCACCGCGCGCGTGGGAACTCGCTCAGTAACACCGGCTGAGCTGAACAGATTGCCACTTTTCCCTATTTCAGCACAATTGAAAATTTATCACTCGCAATAACATTACTTCTAAATACTATAAAAGAGTCAACAAAAATCCGGCCAAGTGTGCGTCGAGCCACTCAGAGTTCAGGGTTCCGTAGGCGCCCGTCACATTATGCGAAATAAGAAGGGAGCTTTTTGTTTGATAATATGAACCTATTGCGTATTTGGCTTCACGATTAATAACGTCTATAATGAGCCCACACAGGACGGGTGTTAGGGATGATATCTATGATTTTATATTTTCATAATTGTATATGGATCGTAATCTTATATTTACCACCCATTTTGCACAACCAACAACGTTATGTAAGTAATTTTCAATGGAATTTGTATGAAATTTTGCTTTTTATAGAAGTAAAATGTACTTGGAGACCCAAGTACATTTTATAAATTAGTCGACTATTACTCGTTAAATTGTAAAGCATATTCACTTTGTTAATATGCTTTACAATTCAGTTGTGATAGTTTTTCTTTTAAGTTCGTTATATGTAGTATTGCATTATTTTTTTTCACATATCCAAGAACAACTATTTCCCTGGCAGGAGGAAATAAATGACTCTAAAACAAATTAGCTCCTCAAAACTTAATATTTCGTAAACGGATCGCTAAACTGAAAAATCGCTTTAATGACTCGCAATATTGTTGTAAGTTGTATCCCTCGACGCCTCATACCATGGGATTGACAAGAAAAAAATTCGTCTCCAACATTAAATTTCTATTTTTATTTTATTTTACCATTTTGTCGCCATTATTATGAATATCCATACCATATTTCAGTTTTGTAGTAGTAAGTACTTTTGAGCTAAGCCTCAGATAGACAGACAGTGAGATAGATGGGCGGACGCACATGGCGAAACTATAAAAGCTCCTTGTTGACTACAGAACCTTAAAAAACTAACAAATGAGTTCAGAAATGTCGTTAGTATCTGCGATATTATCTACGTCAAGACTTTCTCTATTCTAGAACCCTCAAAAACAGAATGGAAGTAAGTTGAGAAAAAATACGAACATTTATAAGAAACTTTGCACGTAAGTTGTTATTGTTAGACACCAACTAGGTCAATCTCGAAGTATTATTACAATTATTCATATATTTCCAAATGTATTTAATGTGAGTACGTATATTTGTTGAACTGAGCTGATATGTAATATATTTAATAGCAGATTGAAACTTCGGCCTGAAATCTGTTTCTGTGAATACAAAAAATATCGTAATCAAATTTATTGAGGTATTTCTTCCACTTACTACAACTTTGAATTTAATTTAAAAAATATTTTTACAACAAAAACAGCAAAAACTAGTCTGGATACCGAGAGCATTTTACAACTTTAAGAGCAATATTTTTTATAGTACAATAAATATGTTCATATACAACCGATACCACATTTTATCAAATTTTAGTTGGAACAATTCACTTCACTTAATAGTTTTAAATTCGATGTTAATTATAAGCACTACACCGACTGCCTTTTAAAGTTGAACTGCACTCGAGGTTTATTGGTGAGTACTATTGATACATTTATGTGATGTTGAAGGGGCATTACTAGTAAATTATTTGCCCGAAAAGAAAAATTATGAGAATGCCGTATATCATGTTAATGTGTTAGAACAACTACGAGAGTCATTCAATATAATAGGTAAAACAAACTCAGTAGAGGCACATTGATTTTAAACGATAATGCATTTGTGTGTGTTGTCTGGTCAAAAAGTGAGTCACCAGTTTTTCTTATGTTTACTTTTGTTTACGTTTTATTAATTTTATGTTTCATAAAATTTCAAATTATTGTCTTCTTCCCTCCAATTCGTATTAAATATATATAAATTAACTTGCTTTATAGATATAAAAAATATTAATAACTCTGCCACAGCGCCGCCTATTGGGTCCAAATTTTGACATTTTCATTTTTTTCTCTAAACCTACATAATTATACTGTGAATATGAATTATTTCGGTTTATAAATATAAAATTTGTCATTAACTCAACCACAGGTTCACAGTTAACTTCTCAGGTTCAAATTTTGTGATCTTTATTCTTTGGCAGCAAATATTTCGTGAATATAATTCATTTTGTTCTGCTAATACAGAATGTATTAGAATGTAATAGAAAGACGAAGTAACCTGACTACCATACCACTTGTTAAATCTTAACACAGCTATAATCCAACCTCGTGACAAAACCAACATGTGGTGTGAACACGACCTCCGACGGTGAAGTCGTTTTCGAGTTGTACGACATTAACGGACGCTACGACGATTTTCTTGTTAATTCTATCATATTTAATCGGATGGCCGACAAGACACATGATTCTACATTGTGTCTAAATACGACGTAGGCGGTGCCTTAATTACAGTCGACCGTCGCAATCGTAGGTAGTAACTATTTATTAACTGCATTTTCTATGGAACTAAAAAATAATACATGATTATACATATATAAATAAATATTTGAAACTAAAACTAAACTTATGTTGCAATTGACAGTAAAAACAATATTTTTTTCTGAATGTTTAATAATTATAACAGAAAACATAAAAAATGATTTGAAAAATAACGCTATTATGTCAGTGGCGAGTGTTTTCTTTGTATATTTTCTTGTTCTTGATTTGAGTATTGAAGGTGGAGTTGTAGTTGTCCCGGCCGGCGGTCCATCCGGAGCAGGTCATTTAGCATTGGGAAGCGAATCGGGACCTCTCTCTGTTTTTGGTAGAAAAGACAGTCACTTCTTTCTCGTGTACTAGGCAAAAATTGTATTTGACAGTTTCTAAGACGGTCCTCATATTTTTGTATTATTTATTTTTTTAACAGACTTAAAAAAAAAGGACGTTCTATGTTTTTCTGTATATATTCTTTTATGCATGTTCAGCGATAATTTAGTCAAATGCGGAACAACTTTGGAACAATTTTTCTTCTTGAAAGGATATATTCCCGGAGTGGTGCCATAGTCACCAAGTTAGGATCTGATGATGATGATGGGATCATAAGGAAATCGAGAGAAACCCTTAAATATTATAGGGACGTATAGTATATTTAAGGTCTTTTTTTTGGATACAAGTTTTTTGCAAATAGCAGTTTTCATATTATACTGCTGAGCTGATAATGGATGCCACAGCACTCCGTAACGGTCTGGAGTTAGGCGATAATACTACGATTTGTCTCCAGAAACTACTCTTCAATGGGTATTAGTAAAACCAAATATACTGACTAAAGCAAGCCAAAACAACACATAATTTATGAACATTAATAATACAGAACGTTAAATATTCATTAAAAAAAAGGGACATGATCTCCCTTGCAATGTACATATTATCTGATAAATATGAAGGAAATTCATTTATGTATTTATTGACAATATATCAACGAAATTTTAATTAATGAAAACTAAAACTTATCAAAAAATAAAATAAGCCAATTAAATAGTATTCTCTACAAATTACCTACGTACGGACGTCGCGTACGCACACTTGATTTATTTCATTGAATTAAATTAAATTCAGTAAGTTATGCTACGACCCACTTTAAAATTGACTCACATCCTTCTCATACATGATTTTATTGTCTACGCTTAATCTTGCTGTTATTAAGGTAATTTGTAACGGTAAATTAATAATGCTTTAACTGATGCTTATTTTGTATAAACACCCATAGAAAATATGACAATAAAGTGATACACATAAAAAGAAATGCAAACTGTTACACTCTGGATATTTATACAAGTTTTATAAACAATGGTTATCGACAAATTTGGCCGTGACAGTCGAACACATTAATCATTCGATACCTAATTAATATGCTTTATGAAGTACGTGGCATTAAAAAATAGTGCTGACTTTTCATAAACATGTGTATTAATAAATTAATAAAACAAAACATGTGTATTATGCAACATAACACGATATTGAAAAAAATAAAATGTTATTTGGGCTCGTCCGGGATTTGAACCCGGGACCTCTCGCACCCTAAGCGAAAATCATACCCCTAGACCAACGAGCCAACTGTCTTCTCGGTTGAATTTTATAACCGCATTACGTAGCTTCTCACATGTAAGGTTCTCTTAATATGTAGATACGGAACACATTTGTAGAAAATGTAAACCTAGTAGCCTAACGTTAAGGCTCTTATTCGTTTTTTGTTTAGAATTGAGTCATTTAAGTTTCCGGCTCTTCGTTTTGAACTTTTGAATATTATTTAAAACATCATATCACTAACCTCATCAATATTGCGACATTGTAAATAATAACAGTAACGCAGCATTATTAAAGTAAGACATCAATTCAATAAGTGAATTAAACTAATTGCATA
This sequence comes from Eumeta japonica, assembly GCA_005406025.1. Classification (NCBI taxonomy): domain Eukaryota; kingdom Metazoa; phylum Arthropoda; class Insecta; order Lepidoptera; family Psychidae; genus Eumeta; species Eumeta japonica. The sequence goes on from BGZK01000771.1 coordinate 247,928, forward strand.
TTCTTAGAACATAATGTTATTATTTTTAACATCCGTCCATGTACGGGTTGCTTATTGGGTGTTTTAGTTGTTGTGACAATAAAATATTTAAAAAAGCCAAAATTTTTTAATTAGAGACCTGTTTTAGGATTTTACAAACTTTGTTATTGATGTTAAGTTATCGTTTTTCAGTAGTTATGCCAACGACCACTGTGGTCGTTACCCTAACACAATAACGACATCATGTTTACATCGAAAACAGTCACGACGCGAAGGCCGCCCCGCGCCCGCGCCGCGCCCGCGCCCCACGCGCCTCGAGTGGCTAGCTATTGTATTAACTCTGTAAATGCCAGTTTATGATGTCGATAAGCTTTATCAGCGCTCAGCGATTACGTTTGCTAACCTACCGTACTACTATTCGAGCCTACCGAAGCCGCCGGGGGCCGCTGGGGACCGCCGGGGGTCGCCGACGCCGACATGTCGACGTTCATTGTATTCAAGCTAAGCGGTATATTGCGTAATGAAATCATTCTAAAACTCATGACACATTTGAATCGTAGGATTTCGGGTTTCATTCGATAATTATAGATTTCCGATACAAAAGGTAAAAAACATATATCTGTGAGTAGGTATATGGTTGTACCGTTGACAATGAGACAAATTTCAGTATCGCCCTTTCTATGAACTTAACAAACGAAAAGAAGTTCCACACACTAATAGTTTTCTATTTAAACATATTGTGAGTTCAAGGGCACCCACTTGTTTTTTCGTCCGCCAAAGTCACGTGGCTGTGCTTAAATTAGTCAAACCAGCGGTAAACGGTCCCGTTAAAAGAATTTTTGTTTTGGACGCCGTTTGAAAACAGTGTAAGTAAGAGATATTGTTACAAGCCTCCTGTACCAGCTTTTTGAAAAGTACTACTAAGAAAGATTTAAGCTATCTTCCGGTGCGAAGTCTTCTTCTCTTCTCGCAATGACGTATCTTTCTGGAAAGAGAAAGGCTCACAGCAAATTTGTGGAAATTAAACACACAGCTATCCGTGAATAAACTGAACCGTCATGATGAAGCTGCGCATCCCTGTGTGACACTTCTACGGATGTCATACCAGTCAGTGTATGCCCCATTTATTCTGACGCAGGCACTGCAACCTTTGTGATTGCAGTGCTTGTATCAATCCGCACTCACATCATACACGGATAGGGTTATCCAGATAACATTATTTCTAACTCTATCATTAGCTTACTTTAGACCCACAAAAGTAGCAGTGCAAAAGACCTTTTCATCCTTCCCCAAAATCTTTTTCGTCATGTTTCACACAGAAAAAAAAATTTGGCCCGCACACCCCAACCCTTTTCGAAAACCCGCTTGAACGTCCCAGATCTTACTTTGAGTCTCGTTCGCAACTCTTTCAATAACGATTTTCGTCTACAGTTTGCCAATGATGCTTAAGAAACTTATAGGATACTAATTTGTGCAAATTTACTTTATAGAAGGAAACCATGACTACACCACCTTGCACCAGTCGTTAAGTGTCCTAGGGCTACTTCAGTATTTATTAAAGAGACAGTAGAGCGTGTTCGCCGTCACGCCCCGCCGTCTCTCAGCATCTCTAAGGAAATCCTTTTACGTCCGTCAGATTGTTAAGCTTTCTAAGATTTACAGTTTTTATAATTCCACTCATGGTAATTTCATTCTGATTTTCATCGGCATTCATATATTTACTTGCAGAAACATTGTCATCTGAAACTATATCCTCACATGCAAAAACACTTTTGAAATAATTTTGCCAGCGCTGTTTCACATAACTTTTCTCATTCAATAAACACCCATTATCGTCTCTAATCACATCTATGCATAATAATTCGGAATTATTCCGGGTTTTTTTTTTATTATTACGAAAATTTTCAGCTTTCCCGGAAATTACCGGAAAATCTTAAATCACGATGTTTTTTTTATTTTACTCTTTCTTCTTTTTACAAATCCTTTAACTCCAATTTTTGTATCTTTATATGCACTTTCAGCCTTCTTAGTCTATCTTTCAAATTGTCTCTTTTTGCACTCTATAGTTGTCCTTTGCAAATCAAATCAAAAATATCTTTATTTCGTAGGTAATGAAATTACACTTGCAATACGTCATTAATAAATTCCTTTCGACATTACCGCCCATCCCAAATGCTGATTCACCGTGAGAAGAATGGGCAAAAAACTCAAAGCTTGCTCTTTTTACTAATCAATACAAAGGATTTAGTTACTTATAGTTTAGTCGATATTTAAAAATAATATGAATTGACCTGATAGGCGAGCAGCTCAATCCCGGGGGTTTTTTTCATTAAGATATTCCAACACGGTATAATAGCTCTTGCTATATAAGTTTCTTTTAACGAAACGTTTAAACTCAGTAAATGGCAAATTTTGAATTTCAGTTGGGATCTTATTATAAAAACGCACACACATCCCCTTAAATTATTTATTAACTTTACTTATACTATTCTTATGAGCAGCAAGATCGTTCTTATGTCTAGTTTTAATGTTATGGATGTCGCTCCTTTTTTGGAACGATTCTATATTTCTCTTAACATGTACCACGTTTACGTATATATATTGTGATGCTAAAGTTAGGATATTAATTTCCTTAAATTTTTCTTTGAGAGATGTCACTGGTCTCAGATCAGCACGAATAGCTCGCTTCGCAGCCCGAAAATTGTATTAATATCGGCTGCGTGACCCCATAACAAAATTCCATAGGTAATAAGACTATGAAAAAAACTGAAATAAACTAGTCTTGCAGTGCTTTCGTTTGTAGGTTGCCGAATTCTTATGACTGAATATGCTGCAGAATCAAGTCTTTTCGCTAATCTCGTAATATGAGAGTTCCAACGTAACTTATAATCTAAGATGAGACCATGAAATAGGGTCGTGCCCACAACATCCAGTATCTCGTTTTTGACCATGACATTTGTTTCGATCAATTTAGAATGAGATAAGGAAAATTTTACAAGCTTTGTTTTCTTTTCATTGAGCAGTAGATTATTAATACTAAACCACTCAATGATTTCAGAGATGGTACTGTTTACTTCGTCAAAAGCTGGTTGATGCCTATCAATCTTAAAAAGTAAGGAGGTATCATCAGCAAACAATACAATCCCAAGACAATTTTTAACAAGATATGGTAGATCATTTATGTACACTAGGAATAGAAATGGTCCAAGAACTGAACCCTGTGGCACGCCCATATTGACTGCAGATCCCGACGACCTCTCACCATTAATGTCAACCCTTTGAATTCTATCACTTAGATAAGACTCAAGAAGTCCAAGGGATCGACCCGTGACGCCATAAGGATGTAGTTTCCTGATCAATGTGTCATAATGAAAGCAGTCGGTCCGTGAATCCTCGAATCCTCCTTGCAGTCAGTAAATCCAGCTACATTTTTTTCTTTTCGCCAACTTCTTTCCTTACTTTAAAATCGCACTATTTATTATTTTTCTTACCAACGTCTTATTCACTTCAAATATCTTTTTCGCTTCATTTCCTAAAACTGATTTCGTTATCTTACACAATTCATCAAGTTCTAAACGTTCATACAATTTACTTTCATCCAAGCTATCTTTAAATCGATTTACATACTCATCTTTTACAGTGAAATCCTGAAATTTACTAACTTTTATTCATTTTAGCTCCGTAGTGATCATTTTAGCATGGCTTCGCCAACGCATAAAATCTTGATTGTCTGTCGAATCAAAGTTAAATTCCTGGCATAGTAGGTGAAAGCAATCACCATCCTTGTTCACTCTTTCATCTCCACATTTACCTAAGACTTTTTTATATCCATCGCAGTGTACATCAACCGAGAGATTAAAATCGTCTAATATGATGCTTTCCTTTACATCACATTTCGTTAATACGTCTCTTACATCAGTCCAAACTGTTCCCGCTTTCCGAATGCTTTAGACATATTTGAGGCATAAGAGTTTAAAATAAAAATTCGCATTAGTCCAATTTTAACCCTGAACCAGAGAAGCCTTGGATTTTCATATTTGTAACCTTTTGCATATTCAGATAATCTTTCTGATAGAATGAAACCGGCATCCTCATCGGTTCTAGTCAACGCCAGGCCAATAAATATAGAAGGATTCATGTTTAATTGTCTCATAACTACCTTTGCTTTTAGTTTCATTCACGCATACAACATCGAATCGTCTGTCTTCCATCAGTTCACAGACATGATCAGTTTTATCATCCAGCTCTCCACACACGTTCAGAGTACCAAAGCCAATTTCTCTAGTCTGCGTTTCGCCCCTCCAGAGAACTTGGCGTGACAGGTGGCTAGCTTCGTCACCGAAATGAAGCGTATAACATCCAATTCCCGGTACGGAAGTTTGAACTGATACGATGGGACTGCCGTGGACTACTCTCGGAGAGGGATACTCAGGCAAGCCAGTCCCCACAGAGGTAATAACCTTGTAACTTCCACAATCATAGAGGTCAAAAATTTTTGAGAAGAAGTAGAATAGTTAGTGAGTAGGAAGGATAAAAAGTAGGAGGAATATTGGGCATATAGAAAAAATATGATGGAAGGATACTGTCGTTCGAGGAAGAAATAATAAAAGGGACAGACACCAACTCGAAGACTTCAGGTTTGAGTACCCGCGTGTCAGTGTGCAAACCCAGAGAGGCGCTGTTCAGAGTCAGCAAAGCCGGACTGGTGTTGTTCAAGGAGTGTTTTAAAGTAAACACTTCATATATTATAAATAAAACTTTCATTACAAGATTAGCGAAATTAATAAATATTATCGAAGTAAATGTGTGTGACATATTCGCATAATTTTGTTTCCACAAATAACTGGTTTTAGTGAAACCCTTCGTATTTGAAAACTATCAGCTCGTAATATATATTACACTTTAAAAGGTTAAATGTAGGATTCATTAAATTACTTCACAAATGAAACCATAAGTATTTTCGAATTTCAATTGCGAGTAAATTCGACATGAAATTCTTTATACGGTTGGTTAATTTTAATTAATAAAGTTGGCGGCGGGCGGCGGGCGGCCTCACCTTTGATCCGAACGCCGCCTGATTGAAACCGGCCGCTATTGACCCGATCGACAAATGAACGGCGCTCGCACGTGACTGATTAATTGTTTAAATAAATTAAATCTCAAAACAACGTCACTTTACGTAAAATGAAAACGATTATTTGATGCGAATTAAATTAATCAAATCATAGCCCATCGTTATACACATAAATATCACACGCCGTGTTCATCGGCGACTCGCCGTGCTCATTATCTCCATCGATCTTCAACAGCCACGCTATACCGTATACCGTATACTAAAGTTGTATTTATTCAGCTAGAAGAAATAATTATGGCTAGTCAGAAGTAACTAGACTAAAAACAAAATACAACACTGTGTTAGGTGAGCGCGTGTGTAAAATAGATACTAGCATAAGTAGCAAAAATATCCACGAATTTGCTCTCATTTCCAAGTGAATTCGTATGCATTCAGAGCATTTATGTGATATTTGGGCTTTGTTAAATAAAACTAAATAAAGTTTATATTCAGTATTACATATTTTCTATTATTAGAGAGGTGCACTCAACTATGCGTGGAACTCGTACGAAGTTGAAACACTGACTAAACACATATAACTCTATGTGACGAATCATTACGTTTATGTAATGAACTCCGATTAAGGAACAAAGAGACCCTATCACAACCTGTAAATAGATTTATATTTTGTTGTAGTCCAATAATGAGTACAAAAATTTTAACAAAAAAAACCGTCTTCAAAAAAACCTATTCCAAAACAAATTACAATGCACAAAAAGTAAAAAAAATAATTGCATATTCTTCTACAATTTAATAATCAACTTACTTTTCTATTCATCAATATGTAGGTATGATCTATGTGTTTACCACGCAAGAAGGTAGGTAGGTACCTACCCACTTCAAATTTAACTCACTAACCTGTGAATAACAAACAATGATCAAATTATTTTTAAAGTTCTCCTAAGTAAAATGAAATGAAAAATATTAGACTACTTAAAAGTCAATCAAATTATTACAGTAATATAATATAGTTACAATTATTGTTATTTTTGAAGGAGAAAAAGTAAGTTGATTATTAAGTTATAGAAAAATACGCAATTATTTTTTTACTTTTTAGTGCATATTAATTTGTTTTGGAATAGTTTTTTTTTTGAAGTGGGTATTTTGTAAATTTTTTTGTTTATTTCTTGATTTTTAGTGAATCTGAAGTACACTAACTAATTCGTCTGAATATAGGAAGACCTACTAAACGTCCTGCTCATAAATTACACCCTTACTGTAAGCTGTTAAGGGATTTCATTGACCACCATATTCGACTACGACAATTACTTGACCATAACGACCTCACGGTAGGTTACTCAAATATCCGGATAGTCTATAAAAGATTCGGCTGAATATCGTTATTTGCTCCAAAACATTGAAGAGTTCCGTTACTTTGTCATGGACGCCATAATCAAAACCTAACCAAACTCATCAAACTACCCTTAAAGTACACCCTTTCCAATAATAAGAAAATCATCGAAATCGGTTGGCGTGATATTGAGTTTTTCGTCCATTTGTCGCGCACATACTTAATGCAAATTTAAGATTTATATGATTTTTTTTTGCATGAATGCCATTTTCAGAACTGAACCAAATTAAAATGGGACCACACGGAGAGCACTAGCTTTCAAATAAAAAAGAATTGTCAAAATCGGTTCCAATAGTCGAAAATTCTGAGGTTAACAAACTTAAAAAAATACAGTCGATTGAGAACCTCCTCTTTTTAATTTTGAAGTTGGTTAAAAATAGGCTGACGTCGTCGCGTCGTGCCGCCTCGTCGTAGTGTTTTATTAGAACGAAATGCCCCATTTGTATGGATATTACTATCGAAAAATAATAAATTATATGGTTTTCTAACGAAAAATGATTAATTATAATACGTGACAGATGTGGTCGATAAGGCGAGGCGTCCGTTATGAAACAGCTAATGAAAGTTGGGGCAGAGTTTGCTAATTATAAACTTCTTCCATTTTAATCTTGTTATCATTGCCAGTTAATTTTTTTAGTCGTTAACCAAAAATATTTCTTGATGGAAGATATTGTTATGATGTACACTGTTAAATTGTATTTTTAAATAACATAACGTAGCTCATTTCGTACAATTGCGCCGCCTCACATCTAGAAGCGACACAATTAATGACACTATTTACATGTAGCGAATATATGAGAATGTTCCATAAAAATCATATGTAGAAGCGAGGAGGATATGGCCGTTAGAGATTATATAAATATCATACATACGGAAAAACATATACGATGTCAAACAGATGCAACCCGACGCGCGCTTTACCAACCGTGATAATCTCCTCGCCATACGCGCTTCGGAAGACAGCGAACGCAAGCGATGGCAGTCCCTCTCCCACAGAAAACGAAGTCGTTCTAATATCTTCAGCTAGACCGAGCTGCTGTCGTCACTGGAACGACTCAGGCAGGAAATAAGTTAATGTAGATCCATTAGTCAGGGCCAACTCATATTATAGTCGGAGCATCCGACCGGTGTGCCTCTAGTGTTAAGGCTTCTCGGTGTGGCAAGAGCAACAACGCCACCGCATACCCACTCTAGGGAGCAGTCGCCAACAGCCACTGCAGCTGTCGTTCAGAGTTCCTCAGAACCGCTGAGCCTAGTGAGGGCCGAGCCTGACGCCTGTTTGGACCAACATCCTCACGCTAAAATACTCGACCGTTATAGGTAAGGTTCAGATCTGTATGTGGATTTTCCCGAGCAACTGTTGCTAGTGAAAGTGCTATAGCCTATAATTATAATAGAGATCTAGTATAGATGTATTCATAATCTTGTGTTTAGTGTGTAAATGTATATTATCTCGTAATTATTTATTAAAAGCGTAACAATAACTAACCGAGTTAACATCCTTACGACACTCGCCTAATCTCCATCCCCGCAGATTTCTCATCTTACGCTCAGCTAGCCCGGCTCTCCGGCAAGGATTCCAATTCCCGCATCCAATCGGTAATCCCTAAAAATTGTTGCTACAGTTTTAGACTTTTCTATATAATATAAAACAATGATTTTCACGTAATGTTTTTTACAGATAATTAACTTACCGATTTAATTTAATTTATAATGTCTAAAAAATGTGCGTATTAATAATAGAAACCTATTTCGTTCGCGCGTATAACATATCACCAGTTGAATTCCTAAAGAACTTCAAACTGCTAATATGTCATACGCGCGAACGAATTCTGAAGAAAAAAAATAGCATTTATACCCGACTTCAATTGCGTTTTTGTGCTGTTGAACTAAACTAATAGACGGATTCTAAAAGCTTCCTAAATAAAATAGGCTATTATATTTCGCCTTGGCTTCATCTGTATATATTTTGTGCTATTATGAATTCGATAACTTCTCTTTACTTATAAAAAGTTACACAATCCCTGAGTAATATAATCTAAACATTATATTTATATAATAATTTTCTCGGCTTTGTCCAGATCAGACCTGTAGTGAAACCCAAATCGCAAACGGGAAGGGGAGCAGAATCGAGAGTCGAGACGGGGCAGAATCGAAGTCGAAAACGGGACCGAGTGCGACGTCGAGTATGGTACAGTAATAAAATTTGAATCAAGAGCATGACCGGAATCATAATGAGAAAATGAGAAGCAGTACCGAAACCAGGATTGAAAACGGGACCGGGATCAAAAGCGGGGCCAGAATCGAAATCTACTTAGACTGAGATCCAGTTCGGAATCAAAAGCGGAACAGCGGTCGGAAACGGAGACAAATTGGCATCAAGACCGAGAACGTGATCGGTCGATAGGCAAGATGAAGGAATTCATTGTGTGCACCCGGCAGTTGCGCGGGCGGAAACTGGTTCATAACATAAAAATGTATTTTGTTCATGAGATAGGGTAGACTGGGTACGAAAGCGACAGGGTACGGTTGTGATAGAGCTCATATTAGTAAAACTATCAACTGGCGGCGAAAGGTACAAGGGGAGAGAGGCGCGGCTAGAACGTCCCAGGCGTCTTACAGTGTTGTGTCAGTCGCCCGCGTAAGCATCGCTTGCTCTTCGCGAGCTATGTATTACTGTACATACTATATTTTGGTGACCAAAAGTTGTTTTTATGTTTTTTTTTTGTTAATTGTGTTTTTTTACAGATTGACTATTGAGTGTTGTTATTTTAATTATCAGTTAGACTTAGTCGATATAATAATAGCAGTTATTTTTTCAAACAATTGGAATCTATAATTCTCTTTATAATAGATTCTATTTCTAATGATAGTGTTTGGGCAGTTGTGACATATTTTGTGGGTCCGTTTGTGTCATGGGTCACAGCTTGTTTTATACTTAAAATGCGTGAGGAAGACTCAGACAAATCAGAGCGACTTATCAAACTATGTAGCTGCTTATGAAGATGTTAAACAGGGTACTTCTTTACGTGTAGCTTCGGAAAGACATGAAGTGAATCGCATGTCTTTATTGAGATACTTACGGAAACGAGATAAAGCCGATGAAGATGAAGGTACAGGTTCTACTGTTATAATGGGGCACATCGCCCACAACAAAGTGGATATCATCAGTTGATGAAGAGGAATACTTCTGTCTGATTTGTGTAACAAAGTATTATGATAGTAGACCTGCAGAAACATGGATGCAATGCCAAGGAAAATATAGTCTCTGGGCTCACTTAGAGTGCAGAGACGGAGGTCACAATTATATTTGCCATAACTGTGATGATACTGATTAGGAGCTAAGGATCTCATTACAGTTCTTCATATATTTTTGAAATATTTTATTAAGGTTGTGTCTAGTCTCAAGATATATATTTTTGTTTCCATTTGTTAATATTTAGGTACTTATAGATAATTTGCAACGTTGATTTCATTTAAATAAAGATGCAAAACTGTTTGAAACCATATTTGAGTATTATTTATGTATGTCACAACCGCCCCTGACATGAGGTCAGATGTGACAGAATTGGCACTTTTTCTGAAACTACTCTGTGAAATAACTAATACCTAGACTACTACTACCTACTAATACCTAGCGACAAAGTTTTAGTATATAAATACTTCATATAAATGAAGGCAAATGTATACGTCAGTATCTTTCCTCTATCTAACCGGCGTATAGGCAAAACTGTGGATGATCAAATCAAAATTGTCACAACCGTACCCAGTGTACTTACGCGCACATCGACTCCCGCGCCGATGAGCGGGTTCGGCGGAAGCCCAAGAGCGAAAGTGAAGGCGCGTCGTATTTCAAGCGGCGGCCGTCGGCGCCCGGGGCGCGCGCCGACGGCAGACAGAACGCCGCTCGTCTCGACGGCCACCGGCGGCCGCCCGTTAATTAAAGGCTCCCTCTCCTTTTACTCCCGTCACCTTTATGCATTGCGCTCGCTTCGTTTGACTTTTTCGGACCGGTCATCTTGTAGTATGTCACGGGTCTCGCTGCACTTGACCGTCGCGTCGGTAAATGTGCCGAAATCTTCCTAATCGATTTAAGTAAGTATCTTAATATAATATGATTTAATACAAAACATGCTCTCAAATGCTTTTAGAAAAGGACATATTAGAACTTTAAGCACAATTTTGGTTTGGGAGCTGGGGATTGTACGTTATCATAATTGTTTTCAGGGATCATTTTTTTCTTATAAGATTACTGTAAAATCTATATATTATGAAGCGCGGTTTACACGCAGGAATCAAAAATAGAAACAATAATTAAGATATTTATGTCCTAGGAACAATGGGCTATTCAATAATTACGTAAAGGTCACGAAGGGTATGGGGGGTTAAAAAATATCTACGCGGTTGTATCTCTAGAGAAGGGGTAAGAGCCATTCTTACAAAACACTCGTATAAGTCGAAATGAAGAGTGATAGATATTTGAAAACAAAGCGGAACAACTATAATATCTATTTTTTTTTACAATTCTTTTCACACACACACACACACACACACACAACGCACGCACGCACGCACGCACACGCACACACACACACATATTTATTTTAAAATTTTTATTGCATATTATGTATACAAAATCTTTTTTGTGTCCGTTTTTATACATTTTGAAGCTTATAAACAAAAATTATACTACGTTTTTCTCATTTATTAATGTTATTGTAATTGTATGAAAAAAAATATTCTTTATTTCTATTCAATAGCAATTTCAATCTCAATGGCATAATTATTTGACCAAAAGTACCACCACTTTACAACTTTGAAAATCCCCCGTAACTTCTATGCTGTCCCAAAAACGACAGCTTCAGCTCCATTGTTTTATTTATTTACGTTAAGAATATTTCGATTCTACTTGTTCCACAATTTGCTTAAAATATTATTCGTTTGTAGTTTTTTTGACTGATTTGGTTTTTGATTTTACGATTATTTAAAAACTTACTTAAAATTATAATACAAACTTTGACAGACTACATATTGTCTGATAATAATATAATTATAGTCTAAACCTAATTTAATATAATGGTATAACCTAAACTATCTTTTAAAAAACCAAAACCTTTCATTTACCTCAGATTATAAGCTGCAATTGCAATTGATCTTTTTTTAAAACCACATAAGATCTTATGTAAGAAAGGAAAACGGGAGTCTGAGAAATCTTATGTGCTCTTGTCTGAGAAACGGGAGGGTCACAATGGCCCAAGTCGTCCTTACCTAGTTCACGAACGGCCCGTCTCGAAAGCGCTAAAGAGGTACAGACGTCGTAAAACAATGAACAGTGGTTATAATAATTTTTAACTTTGAGTTAAACCTTGAGCAAAAGACTCTTTCTTCTTTATTTAAAATCTCTCATTCTTAGGAGATAGACCGCCCTTACTCACGTCTTTAGTACACAGCAGTTTATTTATTTTCTATTTCTACATTTATTAAAGAGCCCTAAGGTACAGAAGTCTATGATGGAATGCCAAAGGAAAAAACCGAATATTTTTTAATAACTATTTCCTCACAAAAGATGTAGTAACTATAACAATATTTTTTTGAGTAAAGCAATAGTTTTTTTTTTTTTCGTAAAAATGGAATACCGTAATACGTCAGGACATCTCAAAGATCATTTTATACAATAAAAATATATTTTTTTAAATAATTTGATAACCTTTAAATAAAATGTAATAAAAACTCAGCATCTAAAAATCAGTCAACCCGTTCCGAGTGATATTAACTCCGACTGCCCCCGCGGGCCCGCCCACGCCCTATTTACATGATGCGCCGCACAACCCTTTATAGTCCGTTAAGATTCTTTTACCGCCATTCGCCGACAGTAATCCTACGCTAACGTGTTTGTTAAGTCGCCAATCTCGGAAAGTCGCCGCGGCGCCCCCGGCCCCCGCCGCCCTCCGCCGGATTATCGGCTCACATCTTCCCCCATACTCGAGCAAAGATTCTGCTTTATGACTTATCGATTTCACCTTTATGCCTGAAGCTTTTATCGGAGCACATTCTGCGGAAATATATTAGTATCATAATTTAATACGATAAACCAAACGTTTATCGGTTATCGGTAGGACGAGCGGACTCCGCTACTACGAACCGGCACCCAAAGTCCTTCTAAAATGAAACGAAATGATTTCTACCTAATCTTATAGAATAACTAATATTTTCACATCCGAGGAAAGTTATTTACGACTACATGTGTTCTCGCTGCAAAGGCGTTAGAATTGCAACTCTCTATTTCTTGATGTAAAGTCACTCCCAAACCTATTAGTTAGGTCTATAGAAGCATTCGAGATTTCAAAGGATGAAGTGCCCATTCTTCTTCATTTCAGTTATAATAACTAATGTCCTGGCCACACGAGTTCTTCCGCGGTTAAATAGGTTATTAATTTTTTTTGTTTTGCATTCTGTTTCATTTTAAAAAGAAGCTAAATTTACACAATCCTAAACGATATCTTCCTTTCGGTAAGAATGGCCACATTCTTTCCTGTGACATTCTTCCCCCGTTTAGTATAAGTATCAAATGCTCAGAGATGAATGAACTACTGGCCACGTGAGTTCCTAATATTCTTACTATAGTCAAATTCGAATGGTATAGTGGCCGAACGGTTAATTTCTTCTTTCCAGGTGTTTCACAACCCTTTATATTTCTTAATAATTTTGTACCAGGGTTTTCTTGCGGTTTAGTCGGTGAGCTCCTTATTGCCTTCGTGCCAGCACCGAGTCCCCGATAGGAATGTCGTCTAGTCGGCTGTGCCATTTAACTCTTTTAAGCGTTTCGATAAGATGTGACCTCTTTTGTTCGTGAGTTGACTTTACTGTTTTAACGGTTCCCTGAGAGTAGTAAGTATGTGGTCCTTTGCACTTGTAATACGAGAGGATGGTATGAAAGTATTTTTGCATTCTGCGGAACTACATGTATATTGATTATAAAATATTTCAAAACTGCAATTACAGCATGCAAATGCCTGCTACCCCAGAATCCTTCAGTAAATTGTTTTGTAATATAGGTTTTAATTTATCCCTCTACCAGAAAACTTTACTCTATAATTTATATGCTTATTTATTGCGAATTTGTTTTTATCATACGACTTCACCACCTCCCTAAGTATTTCATAACAAATAATTTAAAAAATAGGTAAGAAGGTCACAATTTAATACATTTTTTAATCGTCTACACCATCCACAGTCTGGCACATGGATGCCTATGACTTATGGCTCAGCCATGGAGCTGGACTATAAGCCAAAAGGTAACCTGTAGCCCCGGCCTTTAACGTTAACCTTCTAAGCATATACGTTTCGGGATAGCTATTCGAGACCGTTTCTACTTGAACGCTTATAAATTTTTTATCTCTTAGTTAATATTCCAAATCAATTTGGACAATTCAAAATATCAGCTAAATTAAAGTTGCCTGAACTACTTCGTATTTCCACGGTGGCACCACGTATCGTGTCGGCCATTACGTCACGGTACACCTAAAACTCCTGTTAGAATGGTCCAGCGCCGCCGGCTATATAACGCGTCTCAAAGTCTTCTTTAATACCTACTCACAACGTTTATTAGTCCGTACATACTATTGACATAAAAATACAACATAAATTAAGCATCTTTTTAGGGTCCCGTAGTCAACAAAGACCCTTTAATTTTGAAATAATTTTTTTTTAGGGTACCTATCCTATACGCAAAGCGGGATGAATTTTTCTTCGTCTCTTTGCCTATCTCATGATGTAAGGTATCTTTGGGTAGATCATTCAAAAAAATTGCGGGTTTGAAAAAAGTGTTTTCAATTTAGCGATCTTTTTTTGATATATTACGATTTAAAGTGATAATTTTTGTGAAAGTGAAAAGTGATATGTGAAAATGTAAACAAGTAGCAGATATAACAAAGGTAAGAGAAAAGCTATCTAAAGGTAAAAGCTAAATAGGCTACAAGTTAACGAGTAATAATCGATCAACCTATAAAACATACTAAGTATGTTTCCCTTCCCCAAGTCTTGGTGAAGGGAAGAGTAAAACTTCTTACAAATCACAAATCAATTATGGAAATATAAAATCATAACATCCTTAACACCCACCCTTATTTCCCGTTTTTAGACGTTATAGCCCCTTTAAAGCGTGAAATAGGCTTATAGTATCAAACAAGAAGCTCCTTTCTAGGTCCATATATTATGATGGGCGACTACGGAACTCTACACTGCATGTGGCCCGACAAGCACTTAGCCACTTTATTCATTTGTACATTTTATTTCGCTTCTACATTTTTATTCATTTGTATATTTTACTTCGATTTTTCGTGACGCTAGTGATACATACATGAGTTTTATCTAGGACGCTGTAACTCGGAGCAGTTTGAGTATTATCTGAAAGTTTGTAATGTGACGATGAGATCTGAAACAGCGGTTTTAATCTATGAACAAACGTAGTAAAAACATGATTAAAATACATTAAAAAAAATATATGGCGGAATAGCTTATGCCCGCGGCTGCGCTTGCGTGGACAGAGAACAAATACCTTTATCTTGTATATCGATAGATCACGCTTTCAATCATATCGCTATTCTCTTACTGGTCATGATCCCGGTCTTGATTTCAATGCAAATTTGTCTCACTATCGATTCCGATAGAAGTCTCGCTTTTTATGCGGAACACACTTTACATTTACAGAAATTCGGATTCTTATCTCGTTCTCGATCTTGGTCCACTCTCTAGTCTCAATTCAGCTCTACTCACTCCGATTCGTTTCAGTCCCACACTTGATTACAAACTTAGTCCCATTCTAAATTTCGATCCCTTTTAGTTTCCACTTTCGATTCTGCTCCTCGTCTCGCCCGTGCTTTAGATTCCGCTGCCGACCAGGGTTTTGATTTGGACGAAGCCGGAACTAATGTTAGTGTCAACGTAAAATTATTACTCTGAGATAGTGTGGCTTTCTTTAATTGAAAGAATTTTTAAAATCTGCAATAGCACAAATATACCGATGAAGCCAATGAGAATTGTTATAATCTATTTTACTAAGAGAACTACTTATTAATAAAGGAATAAATTTCTTAGCTTATATAGTCAAAGTATGGCAGAGTGTGTCATGTCTCTACTTGGGATAGTTTTTTAACTTCCCGCTAAGAATATTGAAAATTTTCTAAAATTTTCGGGAAGTTATTGGTTTCGCCTCATTTTGCAAAAATCGAGATCTCATCAGATCTCGACGTTCTGAGGGTCTAGGAAGCGTCCCTGATCATCCCTGAGATGATGTTCGTATATCTGTGTAGATGCGTGCGCGTGTGTGTGTGTGTGTGTGTGTGTGTGTGTGTGTGTGTGCGTGTGTGTGTGTGCGTGTTTGTGTGTGGATGGTGGATGTATGTAACCTCTTATAACTTTTAAACGGCTTGACCGAATCAGGCCACTATATGGCGTTCTAAAGAGTTTTGAAAACTTAGATTTCCTGAAAGTTTGGGTCGATTTGGACCGGTAGATTTTGAGAAATTTTCAATAAACTAAGAAAAAAAAATTTTTTTAAAGTGTTTTTTTTCAAAATAACTTTAAAATGGCTTGACCGATCAATTCCAAAATATAATCAGCTCTTAACCTATTAAAAACACGTCGGTTGCCGTAAACCGGGTCAAAATCGGTTGATTTGTTTGCGAGAAATCGTTGTCGAAAGAAATAGAATTAAACCGTTTTTTAATCGAAAAATCGCGTCAAATCCCGTATATTTTTGAGTGTTTTGAACTCGAAAATAGCGGGAAATTTCAGGGTTGGCCTACAGGGTTAACCTAATTTTTATTTACTTTTGACCATCATTATGGTTAACATATCGGTAAATTGTTCGAAAACAAACGATAAATCTACGTTGTTCAATGTCACAATCACTATCTGTTACGGACAGCCGCGCAACTAATGTTAATTAAAATATTGTATTGTGTCTTATACGGGCTTGATAAGGATTATTTTTTAATTAATGTTTATGTTTGCGTGTGTTTTATTATTGATGTTTTATTAAAGAGTTTTTGTATATAGTTTTTTATTACCCGGGTAGGGACTAATTTTAAGTAAGAATATTTGTTTGTTTTTGTATATTTATGTTTGATAAATTAAACGATTTGAAATGTAATGTGCGTGTGAGTTGCGTACGAAATTGTGCTTTGGTGGGGAGGACCAATGGTAGGCTTTGAAAGCGGCCGTCATTACGGCACGGCCGCTAATCGGTGTCTCGGGCGCTAGTGGCGCCAATGCATATGCATAATAAAGTGCATGGCCACGCCCCCAATTAAAATGTATGCAACTCGCATGTGCAACGGATGCACCACCTATAAAATGCAGTGGAAGTGGTGCATCCGGTACAGTTGCTAGCCAACCGTCATACCATGTGAAGCTCGGCTGAATAAAGAAGCTAAGTCTGAAAGAAAACGCTGTCCATCATTTAATCGCCGCCACACCGCAAGAAATCCGTTGAACCAGAAGCGTGTTTTTTGGTTTGAGGAAGTGTAAAAAATCTTCACGACGAAAGATACCCGGCCACGCGACCTAGAGACCGGGTTATGTGGGATTTTTACCCACTAAAAAAGCACTCCCTTGGGGTGACTCTACTGTAACGCGTATATTTCCGACTCGGAGTCAATATACGTTGACGGACGGATGATGCGAACAACAAACACAGTTTGGGGACTTCGCGTCGCGTGGGAAAAGAATTATTGATTATTAACTAGGCGTACCGGCCCAGTATGGGATGAGAGGGAGATAGATTTTTATTTGATCGGGTTATAGTTTATTTTTGATCGCCTCTACGAGTGAGGCGTGCTCTATTAAGCATATCAATTTTTCCGTCGGGTTCGCGGCGGTGCGGAATTTTTTCGCGAGGATCGCGAGCTCGCTCGTGTCAATAACAGTTATTATTGACACCAGCTGACTCAGATCGTCTGCGGATGTTGCAATGTTTTTTGCGGCGGGCGGGGCGTTACGCGGTCCGGCTGCCGCTCGGGCGTAACTGAGAGTGGACGAGACAGGGCGCGTGGGCGCTCGGCGCGGCACGGCCTTCTCAGGTGGTGGGGGTCTTTTTGGAGCACGCGGGCATCCAAGATAGTTGGCCGTGTGGCCCTTCTGTTTGCATAGGACACAGGCGGGTGGACCGTCTGTGTCCTTATTGCGCGTACATTGCGCTGTGCCGTGGTCGCCCAGGCATTTGACGCAGCGCGCAGAATGGAAGCAATGACGGGACGAATGCCCGTAGGACTGGCAGTTATGGCACTGCCCGGGTAAGGCGCGTTTGCGGGGCTGCTCCGCTTTGACGCCGGAAAGGGAGCAGACGCTCCTGATTTTGAAGAAGGCGGCTTTAGTCGCCTTATCGTTGGCCTCGGCTGTGCCGGAGACCAAAACTAGATCGAGGGGCTCGCGGAAACGGTTCAGAATGCGGCGTACCGAATGAACCGGAAGGTTTTGGGCTAGGAGGTCTTCCTGACCTCGTCCACGGGTATTTCCTTAGGGACTCCCCTAGGACTACCCGGATTTCCGCTCCTTTTAGGGAGTAGGTGTGGAATTTGAAATTACATGATACTAGCAGATTTTGCAGATTTTTAAAATCTGCGACGGTCTTCGCTTGCAGCTTTAATCCCTGAGCGGAATTACGCGCTTGCGAGAATTGGATTTTTTTCTCTGCACATCTTTTGCGCAGCTCGGTCCACCGATCCTTGTTCTGTACGAACATGGGTGGTGGTTTCGGGCCGCGCGGTACAGGAGGAGGGGGGAGCGGTGACGTCAGCCTTGTCACTTAAGTTCTTCGCGGTCGCGGGAGCTGCCGCTTTAATTTTACCAGCGTCTACCGCCCCTTGCGAGGCTGTGGTAGGCTGGGAAGGTTCCCTCCAGCTTACGGGAGAGTCATAAATCGACCGGGTCGATTTGGCGGGAGCTGTTGCTTTCGCAATATTAGCCTTTTTTGGCTTTTTTGAAGAGGGAGTCAAATGGAAATACGTAAACCCATCGGGGGCCTGCGTGAGACTTGACGCTTCTGGTCTTAGTTGGGAAGGTTTTGCAGCTTTTCGACGCCGGACCGTGGTGAAGCCAGAGTGATCTGGAGAATCACTCGATCCGGGGTCGGAGTCGGAGTCAGAGGATGTGCCCTCTGACGGGCGAGCGGCGGCTGGCCGCTTTTTGGATTCTTTAGGTAGTGTGTATTCAAGATCCATTTCGGGATCAAATACCACTACCTGAGGGTCAGGGGAGGCCGGGGATGCGCAGTAAGCCTCGAACTCACGCAGGAGGTCGAAGTGGCCGCGCTCCGTCAAGAACATTTGGAGTTTACGCTCCATTGCGGTACCCGCGAGAGTGCTCAGCCGTTGCCGAACGCTCTCGCAGCACCGCAGGTGACGCGACGCGACGACCGCGCGGCGCGCGGGCCGGGTCGTGTGGTAAAACGAAATAGAAAGGGGGCGCGGGGGACGCGGATCGCGGTGCGGTAGGCCGCAAAACGCAAAACGCGGCGACGCGCGGCGGAATATTACGCGCACACAACACTCGGCGCAACCCCGCAGGCGGGGGGTCGCGGCGCTGCGTGCGTTACGAAATGACACGAATACCACCACGTGCCGGTAGTTGACACCGTTAGGTTACCCCGGCACGGTGGTGGTGATGTGGCTCGTCGCTACGCGGCTCGGCGCGGCGCACACCTGCACACACAGAACACAAACAGATGAGTATTCGGAAAATTTTGACTCACTGCACTTACCGGGCGCTATAGCGCGACCGTTCAGAGCGGAGACCGGACGAGGACTGCAGAAGCGTGCACTCGTGAAGAGAAGCAACGCAAGGTGCGGGCTTACGCGGCGATAGCTGAAATCGCCGTTACACTATCAAAAATGAAAAAAACCTTTTACGAGATTGTAATTTCCATGCTAAAAGAAATATTATTTCATGCTATATTGAGTCTAGCTATCGTGATGGTTTTACAGTCTTTAATGTACATAGGAACCTAATAAACTGTTCGATTAGTTATTAAATAAACACCCTTAATACGATTGAAAGTCCTTTTACACAAGATAACTCATATATCTTTAAAAATGGTTATTTATTTTGTTGAGCTCAACGTTTTTATGCGAGTTAGGAAAACATTTGAGATCATTAATTGTCGGTAAGTAATTTCGAAATGAATTCCGTGTGATGCATATTTTATTTGTTAGAGACATCGACCCTTTTAAGTGCCAAACACCGTTTTAACTCTTTATTGCATAGGAATTGATAATTTGACTGCTAAGTTTCAATATTTTTTTACCCTCAATTTGTGAAAAATACATAAAGCAGTTCCAGAATTACTTTGGATGATACAATTGCGCACTTTTTGTGGAATTAAAGGTATTTTTGTAATTTAATGTTAGTGCCATGTGTCATAATACTTACTCCACCACACGCGCGCCGGGTATTGTAGTTAGTGCAATCGATTCCAACTTTACTCCTCTACAAATGACGAATAAGGAAAGACTGTTACTTAAAAAAAATAAAGTATTTGTCAAATTGTCTATTTTCTTGTGGTATCACAAATATTCCTAAAAACTTATATTTTTCTACCGAATTTCCATTTTTTACTAAAAACCATTTTTGGTTTCGTATGCTTTTACGGTGTAATAGTCGTCACCCAGAAGTAGCGGTGAATCTTTTTGTTTTTTCAGAATGCTTGTTTCAGGCTTCCTTCAAATCCTAAAAAAACACTCGGAAAACATGAAAGGAGGACTCATTCATTCTTTAAGTACACTGAACCTATTCCTAGAGATGATTTTATTAGTAATGATTATTGTTCCATTAATCCTAATCCAAAAACGTGCTAAACAAAAAAATGCCTTTAAAGTTAAAGGAGGATAATATACTCATCTTAGTGGCGCTCTAGAGACCGAACGCACTGGCCAATTTTGATGATTCTTACATCAATTGATTTGTTTTGATCTTGTGAGTGTCACTAAAAACATTACAGTAAGCAGAATTCAATATAGTGACAACTAGGTGCCATATTGCGAAAATGAAAATAAACAAAATATGTCAAATGGAGTATCATTGAATAGGTTTTTAAAAATAGTCTTTATTAGTTAATTTAATATTTTTTCATTATGAATGATCATTTAGGATATTTTTAAAGTTGCTTAGAAACCATTCTTACGTAAAATGTCAAAACTTATAATAAAGCTATGATATTTTTTGCGAGGACTGCTATTTATGTATCCGGAACTAGCCACATACAGAATAATATTTAAAAGTAATTACAACATTTAAAAATGGAACTCCTTAGCTCTATAATATACAGTTTAATTCATGTAACTGTCAATTTTTTTGCCATTGTGGCGTCATTTTGAAACTTGCGTTTCTTTATCACCATAGATTAACTCGTGCAAATTTTCGTTGTAATGACTTATTATGATTTTCGGCGTGGGATAACTCAAAAACAGTGCATCTATTAACTCAAGTTGACTTTTAGAAATAAAGCACCATCGAAAACCAGTGTATATCACTGGTTCAGTGAGTTTGATCGTGGGCAGTCTATGCTTGAGGACGTGTTAAAAGAAAGTCGCCCTTAATCGGTTGTTGTACCACAAAATATCGATGCTGAGCAGGAACTAATAACGTAAGATCGTCATGTTATATATCACAATATAAAGGGCGTCTCTTAGCATGAGTATTATGAGCATACATAAGATATTACACGATAATTTGACTATGAAAAAATTTTGTTCTCGTTGGATTCCAAACAAAAACAAACTCGTGTCGATTGGTGTCAAAAAATCATAAAAAATATTACATGGTACGTAAAAAGCTGTTCATAATATCTACAGGGGTGATAAATCTTGGATCTATGCGTATGACCCCGAAACTAAACAACAGTCAACGGTGTGGGTGTTCCAAGATGACCCGAACCCAACAAAAGTGATTCATGCAAAAAGCACTTTGAAGCAAATGGTTCTCTTTTTTTTGACATAAATGGTCATGTGGTTACAATACTACTAGAAAATCATAAAACGGTGAATCGGAAGTGGTACACGACCATTTGTTGGACAGAAGTTTTTGAAGAAATAAGAAATAACAACACACAACGCAGAATCATTTTTCTTCATGACAATGCTATCTGTCACAGGTCGGCCGAAACAATCCGGTTTTTGGGAGGTCAAAAAGATGGTATTGACGGGTCATCTGTCCCGTCTCGACATATGTCCCGTCCAACGCCATTTGATCTGTCTATAGGCTGTGTGAACATTTTTAAATTTGGTCATTTTCTTAATTATTTCCAATTTTACTCCATCACTCCTTTTTATACCCAAGATGCTTCTTTCCATTGAATTTTGGCAGACTTTTAATTTATTTTCTTGTAACTCTGTTAGCGCCCATGTCTGGCATCCGTATAGTAAACATGGCATAATGCATATTTCGTATACTTTCTTCTTTGCAGTCATTGGCATATCTTTATCTTTAAACATTTCCTTAAGAGACCAAAACTTTTTCCAAGTATTAGTTATTCTTCGTTCTATTTCTTTATTCATGCTACCATCTGTGGATATAAGTTGGCCCAAGTATATATATTCCTTTACATATTCTAATTGTTCGCTATTTACTATAATCAGTTCGTTGTGTGCTATCTGTTGGGAATTCGTCATAATTTTGGTTTTCATTGGGTTCATTGTCAGACCTGCCTTTACGCTTTCATCGGATAGTTGCTGTAACATTATTTCTAGAGTTCTTGCGTCCTCAGAAAATAAAATCATCTGCGAAGCGTAGGTGGTTGAGATTTTCGCCATTTATATTGAGGCCGTTTTTGGTCTAGTTCAGATTTCTGAAAATCATTTCGAGCACCGCTGAAAATATTTTTGGTGATATCGGATCTCCCTGGCGTACACCTCTTTTAATAGAAAATTCACTACCTTCATATTCGAGTTTCACTTTTGCTGTACTCGCTGTGTATACGTTTTTAATTATTCTTATGTATTTTTCTTGAAAGAAAAGAAAAAAAAAATACATAATTCAATACACTGCCTAAAATTGAATAATAAACTTACGATTTTGCTGTTTTCAAATACAGTTTCGTTATCTTAAGCTAAGTTAATACGGTGATAGAATAGTTAAATAATAAAAATAGGTACTATAGTGTTGATAACAATATATAGATAAGATAAATTTATCACGATTATTACAACAAAATAAGTCATTGGCACAGTTAATGGCTCTTGTCATTTTTCTCAATCAATTTTAGGATGTTGTTAAAACAGAAATAAAAAGTAGTAAATAATAAACTTAATTTAAAAAATTAAAAAAACCCGATTGCATAAAAGGGAACTGAGAGGATGGAAACAAGGTCATGTAAAAACACCCGATCAAATACATACGTCAAATATTTGCAGTCGGAGGTCCATCAGATTCATGTTTCCTTACTTGTTCCGACTTTTGCAACACGTGTGCCTCCCACTGTAAATATTTATCATATTGGATTATTTTTTATATCATCTTGTTATATCTCTTTATATCTCTTTAGTTCCCTTTTACGCAGTCGGGTTTTTTAATTGTTCAATTTTTTATTTATTTACCAATGATTTTCTCAATTTACTACTGAACGGTCATATTTAAAGTCCATTGATATCAATGTGAACGAGGCAGTTGACACAACAAAGGCTTGACAAACATAGAACAATTCATTGCTATGGAACCTTTCCTCGTTAGTCCACTTATACCCGACGAGAATATACTTTGATGAAATGCTTGAATGCAGCATGCAATAACATGTTGCTGCACGTTTCAGACAAGAGTCCGATTGTAAATTCTCGCGAAGTAACACTACACAACGAAATGAATATATTGGTCAAAAAATTTATGTCATCATCACGTGAATAAATTCATGACATTTAATTGTTTCGATACTACAAAACGCTCTTTTTACGTAATTTCAAGCCAACAGGCACAGCAGCTCAAACATAAACATGAAAATATTTACTCTTAAATATTTAGATCTCTTATTCTAATGACTAAATAATGTCTTATGCCAAATTGAAAATTGTAACGACAGATAGCACCTGCAACAAGCCCACTGAACCGTTTAACGGATACGAGGATTCTGCCTTTACATGTAAACCTTTGCTTTTTCCTCACATTTCCGGCCCGAGTAATGCAAAACGTGAATGTCTCGCAGTACGGCGCGCGGTGAGCATGCACCGTAAAACGCGTCAGGCATCGACGTAACTTACGTGTTCTCAGGACATGGTTCCTAATTTTATATTTCCCAATTTAATGTAACACTTTATGGACGTACGTACAAGCCCTCGCAAGCCCCCGCGGCGGGGCCCGCGCGCCCTCGCCAGGTAAGTCTGTGCTCGTCCTGCATTTCCTTGCTTGTTATTACACCGCTTTTTTTCATATAATCTGTGTTTTACAAGCTTTTATTTAACTTCATGCGTAAGTGTGTCCCTATCTGACGGAGTTCACGAAAAAACTCCGTAACCGGGAGAAACATAGACTTGGAACATGTTCAATGAAGTAAATACTTAAGTTACGATATCAGGTAAAGCTTCTGATATCAGAAAAGAAAAGGAACAATAGAATAAAAGTATATCAAAATATTCTTTAATAAACTCTTATTAGTAATTATTAAAAAACTAGATACAGTAGAAACTCGACTATCCGGCCCTCAGTTATACGGATTCGTGATTATCCGGACTCCCAACCCGACCAGTATATTAAATATCTACAAATCGAATTTATGCCAGAATGAACGTGTCAGAACTGGCATTATCCCCGCCCGCGCCGCCCGGATCGCTGTCTACGCGTTTTGTTATTGTTTTAGTTAGTTAGCAATTGTTACTCCGCTCTGACGTGCGTGTCACGTCTACATCTTTATAAATGTCAAAGCGTAAGAGAGTGGTGTTATCGCTTAAAAACAAAATGAATATTATTAATTCATTAAAAGAAGGAGAAACCGGTCGTAAGTAAGTTAGCTAATAAGTAGTAGCTAATTGGCTAGTAAGTAAGTACATGCACGATAAATGATATTAAGAAGAATACCGATTCAATTTTGTTGTACACCTGCAAATTAGATAGAGAAGACGGGGGTAAACATCGGAAAATGATGAAGAAACCAAAAAATGAACTTTTAGAAGACTATTTATGTTGTTGATTTTTACAAAAACTATCAACTGGGCAACCGACATCTGGTCCTTTACTCTGTGAAAAAAGCATTACAGTTAAATAAAAAATTAGATGGCAATGAATCGTTTGTGGCAAGTAACGGATGGTTGTACAGATTTAATTTCGTCATCGAATTCGCGAATTGGAAATACAAGGTGAAAAATGTCAGCTAATGTAGATGCAAACTGTTTTAAAGACGATATTAAGAAGAAATTGATTGAAAATAACTAAGACTTGGATTTTGTTTATAATTCTGATGAAACCGGATTAAACTGGAAGTCATTACCTTCAAAATCTTTAGTTTCTAGGCGAGAGAATTCAGCTCCAGGATATAAAAATAGCAAAGAGCGAGTAACAATATTAGTTTGCGCTTACGCCACCAGGACCCACAAAATACCTTTGCTCCTCATCGGAAAATCAAAATACGCACAAAACCCGCTTTTCTTCATGCGTTCGATTATCCGAATGCCTAACGACAACAATTAGTCCGGTTAATCGAGTTTCTACTGTACTAAAAAGTTAATCTATTATTCTAATAGGTTTATAATTTTTACAATACGTCAAGCTTCACCGTAAACTTAACGAATCCATTGTTTTGTCATTGCAGCTAAAAAAAACCTGAAAAATGGCTAACTCTGTAAGGCATCCCTGAATTTTCTTGCTACTTTCGAACCGACTTTTAGGATCTAAACTTATGATGCTTATCGCTAATTATAGTAGCGGTATGAGCAGTTATATCAGGACAGACCAAAGACTCTAATAGATTAGCAAATATGCATTTTGATTCTGTTTACAGCGGTTGACGTTATTGTTTGAGGAAAAACGCCAATTAGATAGAAAAGAACATATCGGTAGTTTAAAAAAAAACACAAAAATACATTATACGCAAAATTTTTCTCCAACGATATCAATCTATTTTAATACGGCTTACCAAAAACGTTGTAACTTTTTATAGAAAATATCCGATAAGATTTTTATATCGCTCGGAGAGTAGTCTAATATTATTTCAATAAATCGTTTTTCTGAAAATATTATTTTTGAGATTTCATAAAATTTATTTGGCAAAATTACTCCAAATTCGAAGAAGTCCAAGTTGAGTGGACCACTATCGAATACCGCATACAAGACTTCGATCGATCAATTCGTTCAAAAGTTTGAGAGTTTAACGTACCCCCTTCCACACACAAACAGACGCGATTTACTATTAATATAAAAACTTCATGAAACTGAGTAGAATTTGTAAAACGTAAATAAATATACAATTTACAAGAAACAGAAAAGAGAGAATTACTGTTTATAACAAAAAAAAAAAACCACGTACAGATTTTTATGTGTGTAGTACGGCCTTCCCTTCAGATAAGTATTGTAAAGAACACGTTAAATAAAAGAACACGTTAAAAAATTTATCATGATCACTGTTATTTTGTATAAACCTTTCGACTATGAACAGAAATTTTTAAATTAAGTAGCAAAATATAATTAAAATCTGTCTAAATGAGAGTTCAAATGAAGTAGTTGCCGATCCGAGTTCAATATATACGTCGACAGAGGACTCCGTAGCCGGAGTGTGTGGCGAACAGATCTGAACTCGAACTAATGGGGCTGATTTGGGTCGACACGTTGACTACTTGTGATACTCTTTGACGTTATACACCTATAATAAAATTGTTATAACGTAAATACGTTATATCTATGTACTGTCTCTGGTTGCAGAGGATTAGAATGATACCTAAAAAAATAAACCTAAAAGATAAATCGATCAACACAAGGCGTGGCCTTCACTTGTGATTGTGATGTGGACTGTTGGACGCGATGCGATGCCCGTTTTCATCTATTTAGCACTTCTAATTAAGGATTTTGAATAACAAAACTGATCTAAAGTGGTCCCCAAATTAGAAGTGGTCAGTAATACAACAAATATCATATTACATTTCACTTTGCAAGTACTGAACGGTATATTACCAAATGCTTATCGAAAATGTATATTGCTGTAAGTAACAAGCGACGGAAGTTCGGTTTCCGTGGACTTAATTACGACGACATTCTCGTAATCGATGCTCAAAATACGACACCTACTGGACAGCGCATTGGTCAAAGTTATATCGCACCTTCCTTACAGTCCCAATTTGACATCGAGTAACTTTTCTATGTTCCACAAAATAAAAAATCAACCTAAGAAAAAGTAGTTTTTACCACAAACCTGTCAATGCATGCGTTTGAAAAGGCGATTGAAGAAATATCTGACGTGCATTGCATTCGCTTTTGTGTGGCTTAAAAAAAAGCCAGATTGAGATTGAGCCAGATAGGAAGAAAAAACCAATCATGTATAATACTTTCGATTGTTTTAGATAACTCTGAAGGTTTATCATAGCATTTTCCTATATAAAATATACAACATATACGATAACATTTCCCTTTGCCTTATAATTAATAACAATGTCATAGAAAGAGTCCGTATCTGTAGTCTTATAAAATTACTTTTACAAAAAACCATCTTCAAAAATATAAAAATAGTTAGTTGTGTTTCCCAGACTACGCGACGCGAAGGAAGATTATATGTTAATCAGCAAATATATGCAAGTATGTTCCTTTGTCTAGAAATCAAACGTGTACACCAATTTTAATGATTCTTGTATTAGCCAATTTGTCTTAAACTTGTGAGTATTACTAGAGATATGACAGTAAACAAAATTCAATATAGCTATAACAAGACACTAAATAAGAAAAAAAAAAATGTAAACTGATGAACTATGAAAAGTGCGGTATCATTGAATAGCTTTTTGGAAATATTTTTTTTCTTTTCTTTAATTATTTTTCGTTTTGAATCGCCATTTAGGATC
Source organism: Eumeta japonica (assembly GCA_005406025.1). NCBI lineage: Eukaryota > Metazoa > Arthropoda > Insecta > Lepidoptera > Psychidae > Eumeta > Eumeta japonica. The sequence goes on from BGZK01000771.1 coordinate 275,391, forward strand.
TATAACAATTTGAAGTTGGTTAGAGATTATTCTTACTTAAATTGTCAAAACGTTTAATGAAGTTGGCATAAAGTTCATATACAATCGTGTAATAGGTTTTATTAATGAAAAAATTATAATTATAGTACAATTTTAAAAATAACGTAATTCTTTTAATTGAATGACAAACCCAGAATCTTATATAGACGCTTGCCTGCAACATGCAGCATGCATGCAAGCAAACCATTGCTGACCCGCGAATCTGTTCTTGCACTAAGAATCACTATGCAAAGAACTAAATATTGATTTGGGAGGATTAACAGATATCGAACATCAAAGCAAGTATTATTTTTTTAATTACCTTAGTCGCTAATCGTTATATTATTAATTTCTAGGTACGTTTCATGCCAACCAGGTACATCCTCAGGAAAATGCAGACAGTCACATCCACCAGAGAGTAACAAGTGTTAAAAACAAGCTACAAATGCGCTTCCAACCTCCTCGTGTGACAGGTAGTCATGCACTGCGTAAAGGATGACAAAAGCTCCCTTTGTCAGCAGTCACAAACCGTCAACCAATGGACATAACTGTCAATCTTCATAGTCTAACCATCACCAACCAGTACGCAAGTAGTGGTCTTATTAAATTTATGAACGGTTTATATTAAATATAACAATAAAGACAAATTGCATAGTAATAAAAAAACCGGAATTTACAAATGAGCTTATGATGAATGTAAACCGATACACCATATAGGCCAAACTGGACGTCGTTCTGAAACAAGATTTAAAGAGCATATTTAGGCTTTTAAAAATAATAAATCAGACAGATCTCATTTTGTTAAGCATTTAATAGAAACCCATATTAAACTGAATAAGGATCACAAGTTTGATATTTTACATATATGTGAGAAGGATTTATGTTTGAATGTTTTGGAATCTTTCGAAATTTTAAAACATGAAGATAATAATAATAATATGGCCAAATTAATGTTCATAAATGGCCATTGTTGGACGCTTGCCTGTAACTACTTGCGTACTGGTTGGTGATGGTTAGACTATGACGATTGATAGTTATGTCTATTAGTTGACGGTTTGTGACTGCTGACAAAGGGAGCTTTTGTCATCCTTTGACGTAGTGCATAATTTGTCAAACGAGGAGGTTGGGAGCGCATCTGTAACTTGTTTTTAACTCTCCTTACATCCTGATGGATGTGACTATTGGTATTTTTCTTAGGATGTGCCTAGTTGTTATGAAACGTATGTAGAAATAACAATATAACTATTAGTGGACTAAGATAAACAAACAATTAACACTAGCTTACGTGTTCGATATCTGCCAATACTCTCGAATAAATATTCAATTCTTTGGATGGGGATTCGTAGTGGAATAACAGATTCAAGGGCCAGCGGGGACTGCATGCTGCATGTTAATGCATGTTGCAGGCAGGTGTTTAATTACGAATTTCCGCCAATTAACACCTCACACAATAGAATATCCTACATGAATAGATAATTTGGAGAATTGATTACATTAATATAATTTTCCTGTTGCTGATTTTGATTCACGATCCTGGGTACATCAGTACTACGATATTGATAATAATTAATTTTTAACAATATATCGATAAAAGGAATTCATCACAACTGTTACAACGAGACACGTCATTGGCACAGCTAATGACAAGAAAGCAATCCCAAGGCATTGCTAAGACGTAAATAAAAAGTAATTAACAATAAAATAATTAAGAATTAAAAGAAAAACTCGACTGAGTGAAAGGAAACTAAAAAAATGAAAACAAGATCGTATAAAAACCATCCAATCAGATGCAATAAATATTTACAGTCGGAGGTATTCAATACATGTTTCATTAGTTGCTCCGGTTCTGCTACATGAAAAATCACACAATGGACGAGCACACTCAGAAAATATATTATTGCGAAATTTAACTTCATGCCCTAATTGATATTATATCCGGTACGTAATCAAATTATCCTTATTATATATAAAAGTTATACACTTCATACACAATAAACTAATTCCCCTTACTTATAGTCTTATCCTAAAAAGATCCAATGTGTTTCCTCAGTTTCATACTAAGGAGCTATAATAACCGGTAGGATTGACATATCCTTTTTAATTCAATATACACTTCCGTACTGTTTGTCGTTAAGGAATATCTACCGTTGTGAGCCTTCATACTCCATATCCAGTCCACTCCACCTCATTCATGACCATATTTAGATATCCATGTTGTTTTAGGACCACCAAAAACTTAATAATACCTCAATGACAAAAGATTTCCTACGTGATTTTGAGGAATTTCCTAGTGCATGTTCTATGTCCAAAGTCTAACGTTCATAAAATTGAAATTGAGGCACGATGAGGTTATAGTAAATTCATCGCCATATTAAATCATTCAGATCGGTTCATATATTGGCGAATATATAGTTGTGCCAGTTCAGGCCCAGGCGCTAGCGAATTGCGAAAAAACGAAAATAGTAGATCTCATACGTACGACTTCATTCGCTCACGCACTAACAGACGGTGTTAGTGCGTGAGCTCCTGTTCACGAAACGACCCCTGTTACGAACGGAAACATTAGCGTGTCCACGTCAATGTTAAGAAACTTTTTTGAAGTCTGTTAAAAAAGAAGTTTGTTATGAAATAATGTTTAGATAAATGCCGTTCTGATTTAAAAAAGTAAACTTTCCATCAAATTTGACACCAAATGAAGAAAATAACTGGCGAGAACGACACGCTGCGAACAGAACGAGAACGCTTGGTAATTTTTACAAAGCAACATGAATCTAATACGTTCGCTTTTGACTTGAACATGCGTCATCTAAGAATTTATAAAACTACGGGCTTAAACGGCGTATGTACTGAACAATATATGCGAAGTTGAAATAGAAAATCAACTTGAAAACACAAAGTACGGTCAAAGTCTCCCGATATATCTAACTTAGTTCACAGTTACTCTTCGGTAACATCGTCTTACCATCGATCAAGTATTTAATTCACCAACCGCCCACGGCCGAATCGGCGCAGGCGCCCCCCGGGAGTTCGATCATCAAAGTTTTAATTATTACCCTTGTTATTTGGACATCGGCCGATCGAACGAGCGTCCACAGTCGTATTGTGTGTAGGCACGTGGCGGCAATGGGCGCACGCCCGCGCCCTCTCGCGCCCGCCCGCGCCCGCGGTGTCGTGGACGTGAGGGGATAGCCCCATAATTTACTTGATTATTTGGCTGTTACACGGTGATCGCCGTGTTTTCATTGGACGAGCTTCACCTCGTTGATCTAATTATTGCGTACTAGCTGTACCGGACCCGAATGTGAAGACACGTTGTTAGAAAAAAACATTTAATTACCTACGCTATGAGGTCAAAATAAGCATTATTAACATACACAGACGAATATCCATGTAGACGTTGATTTGTCCGAAATTAATGGACTTCGATATTGTTTGACCGAAAACCATGATGTTGTCACATTTATGTAAGCTTTCATGTAGAAGATTTTATGCAATGTATTTAAACACCCGTCCCCGACTGCGACAGCGTCCTGCGCCCTTGGGCCGAGCTACTACACCGACTCTAAAAATTCGTCCATTAATGTAAAGATACACTTTCCTAAAATATCATAGCACATATTTTATAATATTTGACCCCGATATTTTCCTCGGTTTCTTATAAATTGGAGCCGCGAGGGATAGTTTTATAAAATATGATTCATAATCTGTTTACAATAAGTGTGCAATACAGAAAGAAGACCTTTTTGATTATAAATATGTTTTGTTTATGCCATAGTATATTGGTTTATTGCGTCATTTTTCTTTAAGAACGTTTTGGATTTTAAATTGTAATCTTATGCAGTGCTAGTTACAAATTGTATAGATATTACGTATTTGGTAGAAATAGAACGATGAAATATTATACTGACGAGATTACCGAGTCTTGTGTGATACTGGACTGAGCCACCGCATTCTGCTGGCAAACACTTACGACCACTCAAACCTGCAAAGCAAGTAACAATATTTTAATGAAATAATACAATGTTTAGTTTAAGTCTAGAAAGTGTACTACATTTCCCAGATGGACTACGTAGGCGAATATATTTCGGTAACATCGTCGTGAAATCTTTGAATGTAGTTATTCATTAAATTGTGTGATTTGATAGGCGATAACAAGGGGCATATCCTAGTAAAACGCAATCCGCTTTTGTATGATGTTTTATGCGACAAATAGGCCAATCCGAAGTTCATAACAAAAAAATCGTTATATGTTTTTTCCTCCAAGAGAGTGAATGACGTAAGAAGTGGAGATTCCGTGTTGATTGATTGCTTGACGGGTCTATTGAAATATTATGAATAAAAAGCGCTTGGTATAAAATAAAATAAAGGGGATAAACTTAGAGATATTGACGAGAAGGGTGGTCGTCGAAAGACTCGACTGAATAGAAAGTTATTGTATCCGCGGCACTGATAAGCAAAAGAGGCAATATGAAGGGTTATCGAATCGCTAAAAGGTTATTAATAGTGACCCCGATACTTCCTACCCAATGATGTAGTGGGATAGACCGACCTCGCATTTGCTTAGCTTTTTCGTAACCCGCAAAGGAATGTTTACTTTTTTTAAATCGTATCTTACAAAACAATGACCACACACCCAAACAGAGCGTCGCAGCTGTCAGACTACAAAACGAATACAGCGCTCCGACGACGCCTCCGGGACGTCATGAATTAAAAAAAATGCCTCAACTCGTGACCCGCAGCGCCCTCTGAGGAAAATGAAAGATAAAAAATATTCAGCTCTAATATTTTCGAACCCCTGAAAGTGATCTGTTGTGTCTCCGCGCTCATCCGGCCCTCACAATCTGATCCGATTTGCGATGGCAATAAAGATTACTAATATTTTCCGTGTTTTAATTGAAACCTTTTATTTACCTATTTAATAGAGGACTACTTATATTCCATTTTTAAGTAATTAGAAAAATTATCAAGATATGAACGTCTTAAATTGTCAATTAGTGATGATGACGAACAGAAAACGCAAAATAAAACTTGAGTTGGCAATGCTTTGTGCAACGTAATTAAGGTTCTTTTATGTATACTTTTAAGGTTCTTTGTACATGTTTAGTTATTGAGTAATTATAACTTTACGGTATAGGCTACTTTCCATGTGGATTAAGTTATAGTTAATAAAATCGGCCAGGCATCTCCTGTTCTTTTACACTAAGGAAGTGGAAAAGCAATTCCGATCCCGAATTTATTGCTCGCTTGTAATTATTCCAAGGTCTTTACATTCTTAGTTGGATTGCAACAACCAAATTACTTTTAAACATACTACATAAATCATTTTTATTCTATATACAATAATATAAAAAAAATCGAAATCGGTCCACAATTGACGAAATTATAACACAAAACACATAAAAACATACAGACAAATAGGACTCCCTCCTCTTTTCGAAATCGGTTAAAAATCATGTATAGCCAGCGTGCATCTCGTGACGATCCCGAGCCCAAACACGACTAGAATATATTGTTTTATCACAGAGTTCCAGTGCCTACCTTTGAATTCATCATCAGATCAGTTCCATGGTACCATTTTCGTCAAAATCATTCATTTTAATTTTTTCTATTATGATTAACTATCTTAATCAAGATGTCTTATCGCCCTCCATATCATTGACGAATTTTGGTGGTCTTTTGTGTCTTTTGTGGTGGTCTTTTTCATCACTTCCACGTCACTGAATGATACTTTCTAAATGCAAATGCTTGATTTATAGTCTAAAACAAAGTCACTGTATGTATACGTCAAATATTTGATGATACCTCTTTAATCCTCATGGATCTTATCATTAAAAATGGATTTTGAAGAAATGGAACCGATGTAGAAGTATATCGTTTCAAATAAATAAGAATAAAATTTCCTATCAGTTCATAAATGATGTAGTTCTGCGGTAACAAATATATAAAACAAAAATACAACTCCTTCTTATTTGTTTGCCTTTATAGAGATTGAATTATAGTAAAATCGAATGAGAAAAACACAAACTTCGTTTCATAGTTTTTTTTTTGTTAATATTAATACCTACTTAACTTTATTGAGTGCCAGCTACAACTACAACTGCTTGAAAGTTAAAATTTTGTATAATATTAACAAAATAATGAGAAAACCATAACTAACTACATTTTTACTTTTTGTACATTTTGCAGCGAAGAATACTTGCACATATATACAATTGATAGAGCGCATCGTGTTCAAAACATACATATTTTTCTCGAAGAACTCATATACATCCCAGGTTTGCTCTTTAAATCTTTCAATTTTTTTTCTAAGATACTCGTTTTACACTTCTCGTTTTTACAATTCATTTTACTTTTTTATAATTAAACTCGAAGATAAATTCACTTTAACAAAAAAAAATAGGCTACCTTCAAAAACCTATAAAAAAGGTTGTTGTTTTTAAGGTCAATATTATTATTATTTTATTTCACGTTACTTAGTTATCGAGCAATGAAAATGTAAAATTTATCACGCTATATAACTCGTGGAATAATAATATAGATATATAGCCAAGCGTCTCCTTTATATTTGTACAGAGAAAGTATAAGAGTAGTTCCGATCCAGGTAGGCTGGTAAACATTCCAAGCTCTCTACACTATTCATGATTATGATTACACTATGATATTTTGAGTATCACTATCATGATACTCTTATACAAAAACAAATCACAAAGATTTGACAATTTGACCAAATCATATTCGCGTTCCTCTGACAATAAATAAATTCGCCCTATTTATGCAACAATTGCTAAAGAATTCCGATGTGTTTCTGCCTAGTTATGTAGAAGGTAGATGCAGGAATCGATGTGGAACCCATAATAACTCGATCTACAAAAATTTGTGCTGTTTGTCGTTAGAGTTCCGTTATGTGCCCTCGGAGTCGTCCATTACAAAATACATGAAAATAAATACCTCTACTTTTGTTTCTGTTTAATAATGGCATTAAACATAGAATTAATGTGTTTTTTGGACCTTACTCCGGTTCCGTAGTCAACAAGGAACCTTTTTCGACATCTCCGTTTGTCCATCCGTCTGTTTGTTTGTCCCAGTTTAGTTTTTTGTTGTTTTCGAAATAGATTTTTCCATTTTTTTTAAGGACGTTCCGACTTCACGTCTTAATTTTTTTTTTGGTAGATATTTTCTATTTTTATTTTTTACAATATGATTAGAGTAGTACTTTCATACCTAATATAATAATTGCCATCTAACTCTGAAACAAGGTAGATAAATTTTGGTCAAAAATTAAAATCATTTGATCATCAGGGTCTGATGACTTAGCTCCAATGTCAATCTGTCGGCAATAAACTTGTCTCCGAGTGATACGTAATTTTCAAAAAATTTCTACATTCTGACACTTTCGTGATGCCTTGAAGGTGAAACACACGTGCCCATTTATAAAGCTATTGACTTGACATGCCTTGACATGATTGACATAATGACAAAACACAAATTCCTGTGACCAATACCGCGCCAGTAACGACATCATAAACAAAAAAAAATCGTTGAGACACTTGAGGAATGAAATATCAAAACACATAATTAATTTTGTACGGAACCCTCAGAGCGTGAGTTCTATTCGTACTTATCCAGTTTTTTTCCATTTAAATGGAAAAATCGGAACATACAATTTTAAATATGAAAACTAAGCTAGTTGCTATATGTCTACATTATTATATAAATTAGTGCTACACAGGGTAGAACGAAAATACCCCATGTATGTTCCGCATTTTTTGTTATTTTCGAAATAGACATCGAAAGGAGAGTGAATGCGGGAAATAAAGTGAATGGAGTCTCGCTCGCTGTTATAAATAATAAAAGCGTCTCACGACAAGCGCGCTTGGCCATCCTTAATGGGGTCCGGATCCCCACGCTTGTGTACGTTAAAGCTGGGTATTGAAAATGAAAGAAAAGACAATTGAAATAGTATCATTGCAATGGAGATGCTATCGCTGTGTAGCATGCGTGGACTGTCCCGGAAAGATAGATGTAGAAACAGTAAAGTTAGACAGTGGTGTGGTTTGAAGAAAAATGTAGTGACTTGAGTAGTAACAGGTATGTTGCGGTGGTTTGGCCATCTGGAAAGGATGGCTGGAAGTAGACTGACAAAACAAATCCATAGAGTGAATGTGCGTAATTGAAAGGTCGGTAAGAGTCACCCTAGAAAATCCTATACACACCGTTTTGGTGGCATTTTAAAAGAGGGCCAAAGTTTAAACACCCGAAACCGACGAGCTTGCATAAAAAGATTGATGGATGTCAGTGAGGCTAGAGATGTATGCAAAGATCGTACCGAGTGGACGTCTGCGGTCTCTGCTTACGCTCCTGGAAAATAGACGTGACTTTTGGGTATTATTATATAAATTTGTAGCATCTGTTGGTAAATTCAATTTTTTGTGAATTTTTTTATTAACGTATAGTATCTTTTATGACTTACTGATCCCAATTCTATTAATTTCAAAATTTATGTCTATCTGTGTCTCTGACTGTCTGTCTGTATGGCCCTTTGGAACTTAAAGCGGTTTGACCGTTCTTGATGAAAATCAGTATACAGATAAGATGTTATTGTGCATAAATTATAGGTTGCTATGTGTTTGTCGGTCCGTATGTTATTTTATAATTTAAAAAATGTTTCAATTATCGTAATAAAAATTGATGTGTAGTAAGAACATACGATTGTGCAAATGACGAGCTATGGTCTGTCTGTATGTATGTTTTTATGTGTCCTTTTATAATTATGAACATAACAAGTTAATACAACAAAAACTTGAATAATTATAAAAGGGCTCAAATACACTATATCTGCCTATAATATTTAAGAGTATTCCTCGATTTCTCTGGGATCCCATTATCAGATCCTAACTTGGTGACAATAGGACCACCTCGGGAGAATATACCCCATCATACAAAAAAAAATCTAAATAGGTGCACAATTGACGAAATCATCGCTGAACATATATAAAAAAAATTGCATATAGACGAATATAGAACCTCCTTCTTTTTTTGAAGTTGGTTAAAAAGTGACTAACTGACTCATGCAACACGATATTTCAAAAGTTGTAAGTCCGATCGTAATCTTTGCTTAGATTGTAATGAACTAGTTAAAAATAAATTTTTGTAATTTCTCTTTTTATGGGAGTAAGTATTTTGTATGAAACTTTTTATAGAGCCAGGTACGACTTTGAAATTTGGTATAAATATTGACGATCAAACGTGGTGAGACGCATCGTCCACAATTACGTGGTGGAAAAAATAAATTTATATGATGTATAAAAATTAGTTTGTAATTTGTTCGTCTTCTATACGTGCCTAAACCATTCATCCAATAACTATAAAATTTTCATCCGATTTTGTCTACGTTTTCATGCTATTGAACTAAACTATTAAACCGATTCTAAAAATTCCTTCATCAATAAAAAGCTACCTAAATAAAACAAATTATATAAGAAAACTGGCCAAGAGCATGTCGAACCACGCTCACTGTAGGGTTCCAAACCCGTTACTACAAAAAAAAATGCACGATAAATGAAAAGAAACTATGTTGTTACACTTTTTTCCATGTTTTCCACACATCTATACTAATATTATGAAAGCGAAAGTTTGTAAATATGGATGGATGGATGGATGTTTGTTGCTCTTTCACGCAAAAACTACTGAATGAATTTTGATGACACTGTACAGTAATATATAGCTTAAACATCATAGGCTATAATTTATAAAGATATAGTGTCAATTATCCAGAATATAACGATAAGTGTCAAGTAAGTAGGAAGAAATCTGTCATCTGCGAGCTATATGTATAATGGAAATGTTCATCTTAAATAGTCCTACAAAAAAGCCCGCGACAGCACATATCTGTGTTTTATGTGTAAGCCATTATCACCAAAATAGTGAACCATAAATACAATAAAAATTGATAATTTATTTCTAACGCACATTTTGTAGTAACAAATTGATCCTTACATCAAAATAAATACTTTTATCGCATCTGATGTTTAAAGTATATAAACTTTGTCTCTTACACTACATCATTTGGACAAATATTTGAATAGTTACGACGATGGACAAGCAAGTGCGCGATATTATGGTGCGATCCGGCGGCAGGGTCAGACCATAAAGGTAGTAGGCATACATTTGAGCACGCAATGTTTTTCCCACGGCCATCTCTATGTGGCTTGCTCACGCGTTTCTATATCGCAAAATCTTTATGTTTATACAGACCAAAATAAATTGTTTAACATAGTCTATAGGGGTATATTGCAGTAGCCACCTATAACTTTTGCACTAACATCAATCGTCATATACTTCCGTACCTATCTATCCTTACAAACTATAGCGTTTGTAAGACCTATAATACATATTAGTGAGATCGTCATAAAAAATACTTAGTTCCAATTAACATACATTACATAATATAATAGTTCGAACACTTATAACTGGAGAATAGCTGGACCGATTTTCATTTTAATTAATAGTGATGTTATTTGTAAATAGAAATGTATAAAAAATCAGTAGGTATGGATTATGTTTATCTTCCAACAATTTTTAAGCTGTCGCTTTATATTGCTTTAAACAACATTAGCGATGTAAATGAAATAGCTACGAATATATAGGGGCTGTGGTTATATGTATCATCAATATGTATAAATTGGCCATATAAAAAAGTCATATGAACAGATGAAAGAATACATTTTACACCTACGTGGACGGAGCCGCGGTCAAAAGCTAGTAATAAATATAAGCGACTATTACTCTTAACATAGTGTAGACTAGAAAGTACCAAAAAGAGCGTATCTCTCATGGCACTTACAACCTTTTGTTGCGAAGCGCAATTTTTCGACAATAATTCAAAAAGAGTATATCCGATCATGTTCAAAATAAAAAATTATGTTGAAAATATTTATTACGCGTAATCTTTGTAATTTTTTTCATATTTTTTGTATATACGGTTTAAAAGATAGAGAGGAGACAATTTCTGCTACTTTCAAAGCGACTATTTCCAAAAACATCCAGGTAATCAAAAAAATTGATTAGAGTTAAACTTTAAATGTTTTTAAAAGAACTAATGAAATATGTGCCACATGTTGATGTTTTCTGAAAAAAAAGTTTTCAGCGTCTATAGCATGTATGGAATGCCCCTCTAGAAATGTTAGTTTTTGTTATTTAACTACCAAACTAAGTAGCGGCTTATATAACACAGCTTTATTACGAATTCCATCAATATAAATTTTGTAATTTTTGAGTAAAATGCCTGTGCTATACAGACGGACGTACGGACGAACGGACGGACATGACGAAATTATAAGGGTTCCGTTTTTGCCATTTGGGCTCGGAACCTTAATTACGCTTTAACGTTATCTACATATTTGTGATATTACTGGTCCAAAAAATTTTTTTACTTTTAAAAACTACTTTATCCACAAGTTATATTATATAGCCTAAGTTTTATTTTGACTCTAGCATTTTCTCTAGCCAAATCGGAACGGTGACCGGTAGTGGAATGAAAATTACAAACAAGACGAGGAGCAGAATAGAGAATCAAGACCGACAGAGATCAAATCGAGAACGGGACCAAGGTCGAAATCGAGTGTGAGACTAAAAGTAGAATGTAGGGTCTGACCGGAACGGAAATAAGGATAGTACCAAAACTAGAATTGAGAGCTAGGTTGGCATCGCGAGCGAGAGTAGCTTCAGCAGAACGCTTTAATCGAGACTGTTCGAAATCAAAAGCAAGACCGCGACCAAAATCAGTTAAAATCGTAAACGGTCGATGTATGAAATGAAGGAATTTATTGTGTGTCCACATGATCGAATCCGTGGGCGGAAGCTAGATAGGAAACTTTAAAAAATCTTGAGTATTGGTAGCGGATTTAGGCGATAAAATATAATGACAATTAATTCAAAAGTTTGTCTGTAGATTACCGTCTTAATAAAGCACAATGATGTTGCCATCAAATTATTGCAGATTGAATCCTAATTTGACTACGAACCTATTATTTTGTTAACGTTATTTAAAATGCTTAGATGTAAATGAATATTTATAAATATGTACTTCTTTATAAAAAATAATTCTTCTTTTGTTGTGGAAGAATTAAAACGAAATATTGGTTAATCTTAGTAACAAATTGAGGACACTGGAACCAGAATTTAACTATCAAAATACAGAATTTC